>CAIGRN010038239.1:0-22508 GCA_903798345.1 Fraxinus anomala
TTTAACCTAATCCAATAATCAATTAGTTCCAACAATTATTATTTATTTACTGTCTTGTAAGTTTAGTAGAATCTATTGTGATTTCAAATTACAAACAAGAAAAGATAAACACACTAAGACTAGATGAAGGACGCACATTGGAACGTTTTGAGTCTACTAGTGATAAATCTGACTATGATGCAACTTAATATTTCTTGCTTAATGTATGATGACGAGGTCACATGAGATACAAAATTTCTATTCTCTAGCTCTCAATTTTTCTGACGGAATAAAATACTGCTTTACTTTTCATTAGTTAGAGGTCGAATTTTATGTCCCCTCCTAATTTTATACTTATTCATTTATAATTAATAACATTATACACTCAACTAATTTTATATTTATGCTTCCATTTGTAATTTAATACCCTTGCTTTTACTGTTTTTCTTGCATTTAAATTCGTAAAGGATCAGGTCAGGAGAATTTGGACTTGGTACCTTGTTCATGAATGCCTTTAACCGTCTAACAATTCTATCACAACTAGCCTTAGTTCCCTATTCCCTGAATACACCTTCCCATGTTGCACCATGCCTTCACGCATCAATGTACCTTGAATACTTGAGTACGTAATTTACATCTATTTTAACACGATCAACACAATTGATATGTTTTATAATAGAGAGAAGCCAAGTTAAAGAAAGAGATTTTTGACTCGTAGATGATGGATTAGTTGAGAAAACATATTGGCTCGATTACAAAGAAATAACAAACACTACAGGCCGTTTGATGTGACTTTTGAAAAGTCAGAAAGAACTTTCGAGATTCAAAATTTGCCTTTTGACTTGTTTGATTAATTTTATAAAAGCTCTTCTTCTAATTAAAAGAATTTTTAGGGAAGTTAGTCAAATGTGACTTCCTAAAAAACTCTTCCTAAGAGAAAGTTTATTTTTAAAAAAAATTAGTATTCAAACTTCAATTAAGATAGCTTTCTCAAGAAACTCTTCTACAAAAAGCAAAAACTTGCCAAACAGGCCCTACAATTGTTTTCTTTTATGCAATTTAATCTTATTCAATACAACATAGCTCATCACTTGTTCCACTGTTACTGACCAATTTTTGAATATCAAATGGATATCCACATAAGGTAATTTTACTCTGATCGATTTTTTCCTTTCTTCTATAATTAGTTTCACTGGCTCCTCTAGGTGAGATATTTATATTATGTATAATCTAATGTTCTAAAAAGTTCGTCTAGACGGTGCTTAGGCTCAAATATAGAGCAAAACGTTTCGCTTCGCACCTAAGCTTTTTTTTCCCCATTTCTAAACGGTTGCATTTTTTCTTTCCTCTCCCATTGGCGCACTTTATTAAATTTTTTATTTATTTATTTTTTTTAAATCTTTTATTTGACTTTAGTATATATATATATATATACACAATCTCAAGACTCATTATTTTGTTGAAAATTTCGAAAATATGTATAAAGTTCCTATAAATCTATATATTAAGTAGGACTTATCTAGTTGAAAATTGAAACTATGAAAAATAGTCTAATATTTACATTTCGAAAACTTGAAAATTATATAATTGATTAATTATATGAATTATTAAGAAAATATAGTATTTTATAATTTTAGATGTTTAATATTTTTATTATTAAAGAATTTTTAAAATGTTTAAAAATTTAAAATAATATTAAAAATAAGAAAATATTTTTTCACGCCTTGGCATCATTTAAGCTTGTAGAGCTTGAAACTTCGTCTCCACAACTAATCATACTTGTACTTTTATTAATACTGGTATAATCATATCTAAAGAGGTTGACGTAAATTCTTGTATCATTAAGCTTGAAACTTCGCCACCACGACTAATCACACTTTCCATACCAACTTGCACCATATTACCATTGAATACCACTAGCCCACCATTTTAGTTTGAACTTTCAAAACCGCAAATATGTTCTGTCTTCCAAAGTGCAACATGGCCATAACAATTTCCATTCCCAGCTGTCCACACCCTTGCCAACACCATACATAGAGTATATATAGTGTATCCAACCCAACACTTCAACATCAAAATTTTCCCTCCAATGGCTTCTAATAATCTTTATAACAAAATTATTCTCTTCTTGCTTGTAATTTCCACAGTTCTGCCAAAGTTTTCTTCAGCCACCCCTAGAATTCTTGCTCTTGTTAAGAAAGAACCCCTTGTTCTCAAGAACCACGAAGGCACGCTCCTAAAAGGCAATGTCAATGTTAATCTAATGTGGTATGGCAAGTTCACCTCCACACAGAGGTCCACAATTCTTGAGTTTTTCCAATCCCTCAGCCCTAAACAACACCGCGGCTCACCACCACTCTCCGTCGCGTCATGGTGGAGCACCACTGCGAAATACAAGGGCGGTTTATCTATTATCAACGTAGGCAAACAAATCTTTGATCAAAGTTACTCTCTTGGAAAATCTTTAAAAGATGCTCAGATTGTAGCCCTGGCTTCTAAAGCTAGTGCCTAGTGGCCATGTTAACGGAGTTAACGTCGTCTTGACGGCATCCGACGTGGCGGTGGAGGACTTCTGCATGAACAGGTGCGGGAGCCACGGATACATACGTGGCAAGAGCGGGAAAAAGTACGCCTACGCATGGGTTGGCAACTCAGCTGTTCAATGCCCGGGTCATTGTGCTTGGCCGTTTCAAAAGCCGATTGTAGGGCCACAAACGCCGCCGCTGGTGGCGCCTAACGGAGACGTCGGAGTTGACGGGATGGTTATCAACCTGGCCACCGTTTTGGCGGGCGCCGTCACGAATCCGTTTGACGGTGGTTATTTCCAGGGTCCGCCTAGCGCGCCGTTAGAAGCAGTCACGTCTTGCATTGGGATATTTGGGTGGGGTGCATTTCCCGGGTACCCGGAAAAAGTGTTGGTGGATAAGAGGACTGGTGCTAGCTACAATGCGCAGGGGGAGAACGGCCGGAAGTATCTTTTGCCAGCCATGTGGGATCCTGTTACCTTGAAGTGCAAGACACCGGTGTGAATAAAAATATATGGAAAATGGACTGCAAGTTGATGATGAAAATAAGATTTTATTTTATTTTTATCAACCTCTGAGATGAATATTATACACACATATCATTTTAAATTTTAAAATATACAAAAAATAAATAAATGCCAAGCCATTTAAGAAATTGTCCCAAAAGAAAAATAAAATAAAATTAAACCATGATGGAAATTGATGAGTTTATTCTATTGATATACTTCTTTAGTTCCTCTTTAATGTTCTTTTTGACTTTTTTGTATTTGAAACAAAGTTCTAAATGGTTAATATTTTGGAACTTTATTATTTAGCAAGAAACAATTGGATAATTGTCGTCTAGACGTTTTCTAAATAATTGTTAAAAAAATAAAATTGTTCGGCTACAATTATTGCAATTTTCTTGCTTAACCAAATCAACGACTCTCTCCATAGAACAATATTATGCCTGGAACAATTACGTATTTCTATTTTCACTAAAACATTCAATTTAATGAAATATTTCACAGCCATATAATAATTTGTATGACTCTTACTATTATAACATTCTATTGAGTTGATCTCTTTCTCGAGTGTTTTGTTAGATCCACAAACGTGCTTAGTATTTAAGTTGTTATCTCTTATATTTTAATCGATATCACTTTTTCTTGTTGGCATAAATTTTCATCTCTTTTTATGTTCATTCAAGTATGATTACATATGAATCTTAGCATCCTCATATCTTTGCTTTCAAAGATCTATCACATGAAATCTACATAAATCTTCTCCATTTCATCCGATTTGCTCTAATTTTGTAGTTAATACTATTTAAATCCTCTATTCTTTCAAAAATGGAACCAACTCACAATATCGTAAAATCTCTAGATTCCAATATACCCCACGCAAGTTGTGAGTTATTATTTTTCCTTTTTCGTCTCATCTTCTAAAAGTACTTCCTCAAAAAAAATAAAAAAAATTATATTCTCACGAAACCATGCATAGAACCTCATCTTGTGCATGGCTTGTACGCTCATACATGAGCCAAAAGGCATATATAACAACTAATTGTGGTAATTAGTATACGAAGTGAATAGTGTAAACACAAAATTTCCTAGAACATTTATTAGGTTTTGAAATTAGTAACTCTTTCTTTATCACTAACCCAATAATATTCTTCACGTTCTTTGTGAGATTAGCTCATTAATTACATAAATTTTTGTTCTCCTTCCTGTCCATGACCATGGTGACAGCGTATTTGTGTGCAATCATACAATTTTATTTTTTTAAATTTTTTTGTGCAATTATATACTTGAATTACAACAATAATGAGACAACGTAACCGGTGGAAATTATTCTTTCAGCCCCTTTCATTTCGTCTGTTATTTATAGCTTTTCCAACTTAACCCTTATCGTCGAAGTTTGAAAAAATATAGCAGATTCAACAAAGTTTCAGAATTAAGATGGCTTTCCATGTTAGATCAAACAGTTTGCCATCTAAATCTCCTCCAGTAATTGCTAATGTCGAAGATCATATTTCCAGGCTAAAGTCCTCCTAAGAAGCTTATGTATCGGCTTCTTCCATTTGCACAAACTTCGCAAGTCTCAGAAATTGGCACGAAGATATTGATAATTTGATTCAGCTTCCATCTGTCCAGCAATCCCTCAGAGAAAATGAGGCCAGTGAGTTGAGGGATCTCTCAAGCTCGTTGACATGTGTGGAATGTTGGGAGAAGTATGAATGATAGCAATGGAAACAAAGAAAAAGGAGAAGATGAATATGAATATGAATATCAAAACAAGACTTGATGACGAAAATCATATCGTTGTCCTCAAACAATATTTGCCACCTTCACAATGCTTTTAAGGATTAAAATTGGCAAATAGTTTGTAGGATTATCAAGTCTTGGATGAAGAACACCAAAAGCTTATTGATTCTTCAAGTAGAATAAGTGAAAATGTAGGAATTGATTATGTGAAGTAACCAAATTTGACTAGAATTTTTGGATGAATAATTGGATGATTTCATTTTATAGAATGAAAACTAACATGTATTTATAGTTTTCAACAATTCGTACACGAACTGGTTTCAATACAAGAAGAAGAGGTGCTTGCACCCTCAGAATTCCCTGTAGTCGCCTATGCGACCGCATGCCAATATGACCTACGCGCCTATGCATTTTTATGGCACCAAGTCTGGTTTTTTCTCCTCTTTTCAAGTTCATCCATCCATGATCATTTTTAATTCATCTATTCATGGTTTCTCACGATTTTGAACAACAATTCCAACATGGAATTGTTCGAGATGTTGTAGTACTGAAGAAGGAATCTGTTCAAAAACTCCAATAGGAGGAGAGATAGAGGCGTTGATGCATATATGACTTCATGGAAAAAGATTGACAAAATGGTTAAAAAGAACATAAAATATTTGAAGAGTTTCGACCAATTTTCTACTGCGTTCTTAAACAAAGACAATAATTATAAGGCCAATGCAACCTTGCTAAAAGAATGGCAGGTCATTGGCTTTTCTGTCCTTAAGTTGGCATTGACCATTTTTGCTACAAAACGCAAAACTTGGTCCCTGGTTTCCAAGTTCACCCAATCAAGCGGCATGTTTTCTCAAAACGAAGAAGACATATATACTCATGAATTGTTTGCATTGAAGGTCAACAAATTGCGAAAAGACATGGACACAGTATCTGTGCAAAATGCCATGAAGCAGTTGAATGCATCAGAATGGCCATCCAATAACTTGAAGAGAGCTTAGAAGACTTCTTTAGGAGTTTAGTTAAAACTAGAGTTTTTCTTCTTACTGTCTTCAGCAATTAGCCTTTATGATACTATACTTGTGTAAATCATTGTCAATATGGATATAATATACTAATTATTTTTGAACCGTCAGCCCAATTTTGTTAATCATTCTGTCTCTCTAAAATCTAAATATGTTGATTCTGTTGTCTTTCATATTTTCTATTAAATTTCATGTCCTTTATTTTGGTTCTATACTTCTATCCAATATCTAAACGCAAAACAACACTGACAATTAATTTAAGCATGAATAAGTTAAAACAGTAAGTTGGAAAAATTATCAACTGAAATTATTATCAGAAAAAATGTGCTGGATTATTTTCAAAGATGGCAATATGATAAAGGAAGGCAAGGAGCAATAATGTCCAGTGCTAAGCTGTCAATGATCTGTTTGTTCTAATTATCATTGACTAACAGGGGCTAAGATAGTTTTCCAATAGCAGTTTACTGGAATTAAAAGATATTTTTACTCAATTTGGATGATTAAATGATCCTGTTTGTTGTAATTAATACGTGTTTTCGTGCATTCAAAAAATATTAAATCGACCTGTCAAGATTCCTTATGCTTCAAGAAAAGTAGTATATCACGTCACGGAGATCTATATGTGTTAACAACAAAATATGCAAAGCTTGTCCCCTTTCTGTCTCAGATTCTTGGAGCATGAAACTCGTGTGCAATAATATTTATTTCAGTTTCCAGTGGTAATGAGACATGGGATGTGCAACATATTCTTTCTGTTTCCTTTCATGCATCTCTCTATATATAGTTGGTGCTAAAGGCAGGTCTTAAATATCTTTCCTGAAAACTCAATTTTGAAAAGTCTTAAAAACCATTCATTTCATTAAAGAAAGATGGCTTTCCATGTTAGATCAAAAAGTTTTCCATCTAAATCTCATCCAGAAATAGCCAATGTTGAAGACCATATCTGCAGGCTAAGGTCCTCAGAAGAAGCATCCTTTTCAGCTTCTTCCATATGCACACAAATGGCCAGCCTCAGAGATTTACATGAAGTTATTAATAATTTTATTCAGCGTCCATCTGTCCAGCAAACCCTCATGGATCAGGCCAATGAGTTGATTGATGGATCTCTGGAACTTGTCAACATATGTGGAATTGCTCGAGATGTTATATTATTGATGAAGGAATCTGTTGAAGAACTCGAATCATCTTTGAGAAGAAATAGAGGCATTGATACATATATGAATTCAAGGAAAAAAATCGAGAAAATGGTTAAAAAGTGCATAAAAAATCTGAAGACGTTCGACCAATGTTCTACAGCGTTCTTAAACAAAGACAGCAATCTTGTAAGCATGCTAAAAGAAGCACAGGCCTTTGGCTTCTCAGTCCTCAAGTCAGCATTGACAATTTTGGCATCAAAGCAAAAAGCTTGGTCACTGGTTTCCAAGTTCAGTCGGTCAAGCCGTGTACATTCACAAACAGAAGAAGAATTGTATGCCTTGAACATCAACAAGTTGAGAAAAGACATGGACACATTATCTGCGCAAAGTGTCATGATGCAGTTAAAAGAATCAGAAATTATCTTTCAGGAACTTGAAAAGAACTTGGAAGCCTTCTTTAGGAGTCTAGTTAAAACTAGAGTTTCTCTTCTTAATGTCCTCAGCCATTAGTCTTCTGTGATCACGCTCATAGTTTTGTAAATCATTGTCAAGATAGATATAATACAACCAACACTTTCAAACTTATATTTGTTTCTCTCTCTCTCTCTCTGTCTCATTATTTACTGAACTGTTACTTTCAAGATCTTATCTCAACCAAGCAAACCATAATTTAGTAATTTACTTTTATGGATTGAACTTTCACCTTTTCTATCAACCAAGAAAACCATATTCTGTGCAGCAGTTTTATTCTGGATCTAATGCATCTCTAAGCACAACAAGCAATTATAAGTAACTTTATCATGTGGATGACTAGAACTGTGAAATGGAAAATGTTATTGTGTGAACATAATGAAGAACAATAAGCGTGGTCAATCAGTGGCAACAATACGATAATGCAACAGCCAGGTGCAATAATATGATAGTGCCAAGTTGTCACGATTTTGTTTGTTCTTCACGAGTTAAATTTCTAATATTATAAAATCAGGGTTTTACTATTTGTACACACCCCCTCACAATAAAAAGGGGCTCATGACCAATAAAAAAATCGTGAACCCCCTTATTGTGAGGAGGGTTGTACACCGGGTACACACAACAAATCCCAATTGCTTCAAGAAAAGTAGTACATCATGTCACCAAGATCTGCATGATCCAGTTTTTTTTGGCTTTAATGCATTTTAGAATAGTAGATTGATAGATAATGTGTAGTTAAAAAAATAAAAAAAAATTTTAAATTTGTGTGTAATACTATTTTATTGAAAAATGTGTGGTTGAAAAGAAGAAAAAAAAAATAAATTCTGAAAATAATGTATATCAAACATGGGCTATGTGTGTTACAAATTATTAGAGGGTTGTCCCCTTTCTATCTCATATTCTTGGAGCATGAAACGTGCAATAATATTTATTGAGTTTCCAGTGGTGACAAGACCTTGGATGCGTAACATATTCTTTCTGTTTCTCTATCATTCGTTCTATAGTGCTTTTAAACGAAGACGACAATCTTAAACCTATTGCAAGCATACTAAAGGAAGCAAAGGCCATTGGCTTCTCTGCCCTTAAGTCAGCATTGACAATTTTCGCATCAAAGCAAAAAAATTAGTCACTGGTTTCCAAGTTCAGTCGATCAAGCCGTATACATTTGTTGAGTTTTTTTTTTTTTTTTTTTTACCCAAATTGGTTTGGATTTTTGGAAACATATTTTTTTCTTCTTTCCATTTGTTTTTATTGGAAAAATATTTTTTCCTTTATTACACGTAATTTTTTGATCTTGTTTTCATCTTTGTAGTATTTTTAGAGTTTGGCATGCAATCCTATAAATACTAGACTATTTTTACAAGTTTTGTATTATTGAAATATAAAATTATATACTTCATAGCATGTCATATATTTACATCGATCGATTTTATTTCCCAACAAGTGATATCTGAGCTATTAGTTGTGATTTATCCAAGTTTTTTTGTTATTGATGTTAGTCACGAAGTATAAATTTTCGCTCTTGGATAGCAATACAATATTCTCGTTGTGTCAAGTAAAGATGAGAGCTGTAGTAGCATAAATAGATTTGGATGATGTGTTGTTGGGATTTGACAAAATGTCCACAACTTGGACGACGGAAGAGGAACAGCGAAAGGATCAGAATGCACTTTTACATATCTATCTTAATCTCTCTAACAATATTCTTAGGGCGTTTTGAAGGAGAAAATAACAGCTGCGTTGTGGTTGAAATTTGAGCAATTGTGCTTGACTAAAAGTATGAGAAGCAAATTGCATCTGAAGCAGAGATTGTATTATCATCGCATGGCAGAAGGCGAATCTTTGAAAGATCATCGGATGTATTCAAGGAGATCATCGTTGATTTGGAGACTTTGGAGGTAAATTATGGTGAAGAATATTTGGCCTTAATCTTTTTGTGTTCATTGCCTACTTTGTTTAGAGACACGATCTTGTATAGTCGTGATACTCTCACCATTGAATATGCGAATTATACCTTATTTTCAAAAGAGAAGATGAAACATCGAGTTGGATATGAGGTTAGAGATGGAAAATGCCTTATTGTTCGTGGTGATAGAAGAAAGGGGTAAGTTGAGGGTAAGTTGAGCTCAAGTTTCAGAATCAGATTTGTTATTATTGCAAGAAAAATGACACATTAAAAGTGATTGCAATAAATTGCAGAACAAAGGTAATTTGACAGTAAATCATGGGAAGCAATCATATACTTCAGACAAGACCAACATAGTCGAAAATTATTTGAGTGATGAAGATATTTTGACTGTTTCTGACATGGAATCCAAATCGACGAGGAGTGGATTTTGGATACAGCTTGTACGTTCCATATGTGTCCTAATTGGGATTTATTTGAAACATATGAAACGGTGCGCAAGGAGTCGTTGTCATGGGTAACAAAGAACCTTATCGGGTAGCTAGTATTTGTAGATTTAGATTGAAGCCGGTGAATGGAACATGTAAAATACTTGATCACATTCGACATATTCCAGACTTGAAGAAGGATCTCATTTTGTTGAGTACTCTTGATTCAAAAGATATATGTTATCTAGAGGAGGTGGAGTCTTGCGGGTTCGGAATGGTGTTCGTGTTGTATTGGAGGGCAGAAGAGGTCCAAGTTATACATCTTGCAAGGTCGTGCCGAGTTTGTGAAGAAAATTCAGCACATATTTAGAACCGTGGTGAAGATTCAATTTGGTACTCTACATTTTGAATTTGGTTTGGGATCCATATTGAATAATACTATTCAGTCGAGTTTGGAGGATATGGATAATTCTGTTTTGCCACTATTACCTGCGGTTCCACCACAATTTTGGAGTTTCGTTTGTTGTATTGGAATTTGTATCAAAGTGGAGATTTTTTTTTTAAACCCAAATTAGGTTAGATTTTTGAGAAAAAATATTTTTTTCCTTCTTCCTGCGTGTTTTTATTGGGAAAATATTGTTTTCTTTATTTCACATGATTTTTATTTTATTTTATTTTCATCTTTGTGGTATTTCTAAGATTTGACATGTACTCCTATAAATACTATACTGTTTCACAAGTTTCATATTACTGAAATATAGAAATTTATTTGTTTTCTCCATATTAATCAATTGAATAAAATACTCCGTTTCTCTGTCAATTAATTCTTTGTCTTTTAACTTGTTGTTTGTTTACGATCATATACTTCATATCGTGTCATATATATTACCTCTATCCATTTCATTTACCAACAACATTCACATATAGAAGAATTGTATGCCTCGAACATTGACAAGTTGCAAAAAGACATGCACACGTTATCTGTGCAAAATGCCACACAGAAATTAAAAGAATCAGAAATGATCCTCCAGGAACTTGAAGAGAATTTGGTAGCCTTCTTCAGGAGTTTAGTTAAAACTCGAGTTTCTCTTCTTGATGTTCTCAACCATTACCCTTTTGGATCACACTCATATACTTTGTAAATCATGTCAATATATATAGTTATAATACAATCAATTTGAACCTTCAACCAGTTTGTGTTGATCAATCTGTCTGTCTAATTATACTCATATGTTATCTTTGTCAACACTTTTATCTCAACCAAGCAAGTACATTTACATTCAGCAGTTGAACATCCACTTTTTCTATTAACTTTTATGTTCTTTTTAAGGGCAAGTTCAACCCTAACAACACCTAGAGGAGGATGAATATGTGTAATATGCGAAATTTAAAAATACAAACGAATTAAATAGTAACAAGTCACTTTTTAATTATTTTCTAGATGATTAAACATGCAAGTCATATTAGTCCTAAATTTAAATATCACAGATCACACATTCATAATATAAAGCAATAAATGAACAACAGTATGATCACGGAGAAACCCAACTAGGAAAAACTCCTAGCACTTTTCCATTCAATCCATTATAAATGATTCAAGACTTACTGTCTATCAGACCAGATGACGACACGTACTATATGACCTCCTGACTGCAATTCAACAGCTCTTCTCCGCTATCCTGCAGCAGTCCCTAGTTTGGTAAAATCGTCTATCTCCTGTGGATCACGAAGAACGACCCAGTTCTTCATAGACAGGAACTCTTGTCAACTTTCTTCATCTTCAGCACATCTGACAGATATATAGGAAGAAAGATTTTTGGTATTTGAATTTGGATCTTGATATTTTTCTCACAAAAACTCTCACAAGAATTGAAGGTTGAATGATATGACATGATATGATAGATTCACTTTATGCTCTGTTTCTCTCAATTGTCAACCTTAGAAATCCGTCCATGTGAATTCTAATATATATATGTAGGTCAAGAAACAAGTGGGTCGGGTAAAAAGCCTTGAAATCGCAAAATAAAAATTTTTCGGACAGCGCTGTCGCTCGAGCGAGGGCTCAGGGACAGTTGAGCGACAGTGTGTCGCTTAAGCGAAGGAGGGGCGACAGTATAGCGACGGTATTTTTGCTTTTGTAGCTCGAACCAACCATTGGCGATAGTCCAGCGAAAATTCGCGCCGTTTTCTTCCTTGTTCCAAACTCGAAACTCTAAACCTACTAACTAACTTTTGAACAAATTGCATATTACTCCTTGAACTTTAACAACCTATCCAGTTAAGTCCTTTTGTCCACAGAATTTGCCAATTACGTAAATCAACTAAAACCTAAAAAACTCCATATTTGGCATTATGTGACAAAACAATAATCTATGTCAAGGCAGTAATCAAATAAAAATTACAAACTCAAAANAATTAAGTCATTTTGTTCACAGAATTTGCCAATAATATAAAACAACTCACACCTAATAGAACGGACACTATTATAGATAAGATTTCGGCTTGTTTACTTCTTTAGTATTGTCTAAGCCTGAAAAGTTCACCTTACCACACAAGCCATAATTGCATATGTTAAGTGGTTTTAACCTATTTTTAAACACAACAATCACTTAAAATTATTGCAAAAAATGTTATTAGCTAAACTTAATTATTGAAGAAAAGATGTGCTTAATTTTATTCAATTATGGCAATAGGATATTGCAACAGCCAGAAGCAATTTCTAGTGCTAGGCTGTCAAGATTCTGCTTGTTATTTCTCATTGAATAATTAGTAGGTTAAACAACAACCATTTTTACTTATCTCAAGATTAGTACTTCTGAGTCTGAGAGATACAATTAAAAAATTAAAGACATATTAAAAGATGTAAAAATGGGCTAAGATATTTTTTAATTAGCAGTTTATTAGTGAATTTTTAAATTTCTTACTCCCTTTGGATAATCAGATGCTACCACTTGTTGTCGAGTTTGTTGCACTCGTGTGCGCCAATAATATATTTCAGTCATTGTCCGCAGATAAGCATCACCATGGCCTTCATTATTTGAGTGATAATATTATTAAATGAACTTCATCACTGTCAAGATTCCTTATGCTTCAAGAACATTGAAGCATCATGTCACTGAGATCTGCATGATCCAAATTTTCAGCTTCAACTTCTGGCATTATGTGTCAACAGCAAATTATTGAAGGGTTGTCCCCTTTCTGTCTCAGATTCTTGGAGCATGAAACTCGTGCAATAAATAATATTTATTTGAGTATTCAGTGGTGATGAGACATTGGATGGGCAACATATTCTTTCTGTTTCCTTTCATTCATCTCTCTCTATATATAGGTTGTGCCAAAGAGATTGTTTTAAATATCTTTCCCCAGGATTCAAATTCTACGAAAGTCTTAAAGACCATTCCTTTCACCAAAGAAAGATGGCTTTCCATGTTAGATCAAACAGTTTTCCATCTAAATCTCATCCAACAATTGCTAATGTTGAAGATCATATCTGCAGGCTAAAATCCTCAAGAGAAGCATCAGTTTCAGCTTCTTCCATATGCACACAGTTGGCCAGCCTCAGAGATTTGCACGAAGATATTAATAATTTGATTCAACTTCCATCTGTCCTGCAAGCCCTCACCAATGAAACTTGTGGCAGTGAGTTGCTTGATGGATCTCTGAAGCTTGTCGACATTTGTGGAATTGCTCGTGATGTTATAATTTTGATGAAGGAATCTGTTCAAGAACTCAAATCTTCTTTGAGGAGAAACAGAGGCATTGATGCATACATGACATCAAGGAAAAATATTGACAAAATGGTTAAAAAGTGCATAAAAATTTTGAAGACTTTCGAACAAAGTTCTGCAAACGAAGACAAAAATCTTAAGGCCATTGCAACCGTGCTAAAAGAATCACAAGTCATTGGCTTTTCTGTCCTCAAGTCTGCTTTGACCGTTTTAGCATCAAAGCAAAAAGCTTGGTTCCTGGTTTCCAAGTTCACCAAATCGAGACGTGTATATTCTCAAACAGAAGAAGAGAGCAATGCCCAGGACTTGTAAGTCTTGAATATCAACAAACTGCGAAAAGACATGGACGCGTTTTCTGTGCAAGATGTCATGAAGCAGTTGAATGCTTCAGAAATGTCCATCCAGGAACTTGAAGAGAATCTAGAAGCCTTCTTTAGGAGTTTAGTCAAAATTAGAGTTTCTCTTCTTAATGTCCTGAGCCACTAGCCTCAATAAAGTGAGCATTATTTTGTAAATCATTGTCAATATGGATATAATACAATCAATATTTTTGAACCTTCAACCCGTTTCTGTTGATCTCTCTGTCGAAATATATACTAATGTGTGTTCCTTTTCAAGATTTTATTTATACCAGGCATACAAATAGATTTACTTTCAGGGGCAGAACATTCACCTTTTCTATTAACTTTAATTTCTACAACATTCTGTCCATCTGTTTATCTTATTTTAACATATTTCTAATCACAAAAGGCACTGCAATTAATTGAAGCACATGCATCAGTTTAACTCAATTTTTAAAAAACCAATGTGCTTGATTTTAGTAATGACAATATGATAATGCAACTGGCAGAAACAATTATATTTCAGTAATGATTCAATTTTTTGAGCGGTTAATGCATACTCGTGTGCGCCATATGTTATATTCCTTCATTGTCCGAAGATAAGCAGCACCACAGCCTTAATGAGTTGAATGATCAATACTATTAAATCAACTTCATTGATGTCAAGATTCCTTGTGCTTCAAGAACAGTAGCCCATTATTTCACCGAGATCTGCATGATCCAAATTTTCAGCTTCAAATGCACGCATTCTCTATAAAGAATAAAATATTCAGTTGCTGTCCCCTTTCTGTTTCAGATCATTGGAGCATGAAATTTTCATTCACAATTATGTTTATTTTCTAATTACTTTCTTCATCTCTACATATATAGTTTGAGCTAAAGGGATGTCTTTATCATCTTAGGATTCAAATTCTTCATATTTTTAAAAAACCATTTACCAAAGAAAGATGACTGGATATTCTGCTACCTCCAAAGCAAATCAATTCCCACATCCAATCGAAGAGTTTTCCTTCTAGATCTCAATGATAAATTCCAACAGGGCAAGAAAACAACTTTAAAGCAAATGAACAATTCTCAACAAACTGTAGTTAATTGCCAATAAAAAGTACAAAGATTATTGTGTTCATTAAGGGTGGGGTTCTGGTGAAAATGAGGGTTTTTGCCTCTTTAAACGATAAAGTGTAGATAACTGATGAAAAAGGTGAGGGTTTGATTAAAGAAGATTTATTCGACGGCTACGGCTAAAGTTATAACCATTGTTGTAGGAAGTTTTTCTTCGATGTGGTGTAGCTTGTCGAATCAAAAGTGTCTATGGAAGCCTAATACATCCTGTTACGTAGCGTAGCGTACCTGGGAGAAATGATGGTTAATTTTTAAAATTAATGCTATGTAGCACCATTGGAGCTAAGAATCCCAGTGTTTGAGGTAGTGATGTGTTGAGTTGCACACCAAATTAGGGCACAAGTCTTGACAAGTGGCACTGATGATGTAAGTTTTGAGAGTCCTAATGTGAGGACATCCCGTGGCATATGTCTAGAGCTGCGCACCAAATTGAGTGGAGGCACAAGTCTTGAAAAATGGCACTAAGAACATAAGTTTTGAAAGTCCTAATTGAGAGCGCCTTAAAACGTTTGTCTAAAGGATTTCTATTTTTTTTCAAAATAGCGAGTGAAGGCCTTCAATAATTTTTGAACAATGATAATGATTTTTTCAATGTTCTAGGAGAAAATTGATATGTTTAAAAGATAAAATTACTATAATGTCACTAACATTTTTTTCCTTAAGAGGTAGCTTTTAGAGAGAGAGACTGAAATATATGTTCATCACTTTCCGTTTTCTAAATGTCCACTTTTTCAAATTTCTGGTCTGTTATTTCATAGATACTCTTTCTTCTGTTATTTCATAGACATAATTTCTTCTTCAAAAGGGTTACCAAATACCAACACATCATTTTCTAGAAATTTCAAATCATCTAGGCATTCTCGACAAACTGGGCAAGGTGGACAAAAGTTTCTAATCCATTAGATCCCCACAGTCTTCGTCATCAATGTAGACAATAAATTCCATATTGTCAAGAATCTCATCAACTATGCATATGGCACATTTTAAAAATATGCCACTACAGTCATTTTGTATGTTTGAATGACCATACTCCATATATAACAAAATTTTAGACTGGAACATATTTTATTTAGGCCTAAAAAGGTAGACAAGTTAGAAAGTTCTCTCTTTTTTAGGCGGTTTTAATTAGTAACTTATTCAAAGGCTTACAAGTATAATTTCAAGTAAATAACAATCCACTCGTGTGTGCAACATTTAATATCTTCTACTGTTTAAAAATATTTCATCGAAAGTTGCATGCGAAAAGGGAAATTTTGGTGTGGCAGATGATGAAACCATGGATAATGAATTGCTGTCATGATTCCTTCTGTTTTCTGGTTCAACGTTGGCAGCATCACATAGAGATCTACAAGATCCATTTAATTAGGATGCACATACAAGTTTTTAACATTTTTGGTGGCCTTCCTGTCCAACATCAATGGAGACAAGGTATTCGTGTGCAGTCATATAATTGAATTACAACGATAGTAAGACATCATATTTGGTGGAAAATATTCTCTCTGTCCCTTCCAGTTCATCTGCCTATATATACCTGATTCAATTTTCTATTGATCATCCAAGTCAAAAATACTTCAGCAGATTCAACTTTGCATTGATCATCAAAGTTTCAGAATTAAAATGGCTTTCCTTGTTAGATCAAGCAGTTTTCCATCTAAATCTCATCCAGTAATTGCTGAAGTAGAAGATCACATCTTCAGGCTAAAGTCATCCCAAGAAGCATCTGTTTCAGCTTCTTCTAGATGCACACACTTGGCCAGCCTCACAGATTTGCAGGAAGATATTAATAATTTGATTCAGCTCCAACCAGTCCAACAAGACCTCGCCAACGAAAATTTGGCCAGTGAGTTGCTTGATGGATCTATCAAGCTCGTCGAGATTTGTGGAATTGCTCGTGAAGTTGTATTTCTGATGAAAGAATCTGTTCAAGAACTCCAATCTTCTTTGAGAAGAAATAGAGGAACTGATGCATATATACATTCAAGAAAAAACATAGACAAATTGGTTAGAAAGTGCATCAAAAATTTGAAGAGTTACAACCAATGTTCGACGACGTTCTTAAACAAAGAAAACAATCTTAATGCCACTGGAACTATGCTAAAAGAAGCACAGGCCACTGGCTTCTCTGTGCTCAAGTCTGCATTGTCGATTTTTGCATCAAAGCAAACAACTTGGTCCCTGGTTTCCAAGTTCACCAAATCAAGCCAGGTAGATTCTCGGAGAGAAAAAGAAAACAATGCTCAAGAATTGTATGCCTTGAACATCCACAAATTGCAAAAAGACGTGGACACTATATCTGTGACAAATGTGATGAAGCAGCTGAAATAATCAGAAATGACCATCCAGGAACTCGAAGAGAACTTAGAATCTTTCTTTAGGAGTTTAGTTAAAACAAGAGTTTCTCTTCTTAATGTCCTCAACAATTAGCCTTTAGTGATAATGCTCGTATACTTTTGTAATCATTGTCAGTCTTGATATAAATACAGTCAATATTTTTGAACCTTCAATCAATGCATTTTTGATGATCTATCTGTCTCTCTAAATATACTTATCTTTGTTGGTACTTTACCAAGCATACAAGTACCTTTACATCAGCGCTTGAACTTTCACTTTTGTATTGGCTTTAATATTCTCTTAAAGGGCGAGGTTTATACGATGATTGGAAAGGATCAGATAAACATTATAGACAAGATTTCGACTTTTTTACTTCTTTAGTATTATCAATTACCATAAACTTTTCATTACAAAACAAGTCATAATAGTTTGCACATTTTTTAATTGGTTTTAGCTTGTGTTTAAATACATCAAGCACCTACATTTATTGAAAGATATGGATGAGATGAACTTCTAGAGTGCAAAAATGTTATTTGCTAAACTTAATTATTGGAGAAACAATTTGCCTAATAATATTCAATTATTACAATATGATATTGCAAAAGCCAGAAGCAATTTATAGTTCTAGGCTGTCAAGATTCGACTTGTGCTTTATAATTGAATAGTTAGTGGATTAACAACAAAAATTTACATTGATCACAATATTAGTGCTTTCCTAAAGATACAATTAAAAAGTTGAGACATATTTAAGCACGTAAAAACAAGGGCCGTGATTGTTTCTTAATAGCAGTGTACTAGTGATTTTTTGAATTTTTTACTCCCTTTGGATAATCAGATATTCCCATTTGTTTTCAAGCTGGTTTACGTGTACTCCTGTGCGCCTATATTGTATTTCCTTCACTTTTCGAAGATAAGCATCAGCTTGCCTCCATGAATTGAATGACTCACATTATTATATACACTTCATCTCTGTCAAGATTCCCTATGCTTCAAGAACAGTAAAGCATCATTTCACTGAGATCTGCATGATCCAATTTTTTAGCTTCAAATCCTAGCATCATGTGTTAACAACAAAATATTCAGACCTTGTCCCCTTTCTGTTTCAGATTCTTGGAGCATGAAACTAATGTGAAATAATATTTATTAGAGTTTCTAGCGGTGATGAGACACTTGATGTGCAACATATTCTTTCTGTTTCATTCATCTCTCTATATATAGGTGGTGCCAAAGAGATTGTTTTAAACATCTTTCTTTCAAATTCTAGAAAAGTCTTAAAAACCATTCCTTTCAACAAAGAAAGATGGCTTTCCATGTTAGATCAAACAGTTTTCCGTCTAAATCTCATCCAGCAATTGCTAATGTTGAAAATCATATATGCAGGCTAAAGTCCTTGAAAGAAGCATCAATATCATCTTCTTCCATATGCACACAGTTGGTCAGCCTCAGAGATTTGCACGAAGATATTAATAATTTGATTCAACTTCAATCTGTCCAGCAAGCCATTACCGATGAAACTTGTGCCAGAGAGTTGCTTGATGGATCTCTCAAGCTTGTTGACATTTGTGGAATTGCTCGAGATGTTATAATTTTGATGAAGGAATCTGTTCAAGAACTCCAATCGTCTTTGAGGAGAAATAGAGGCATGGATGCATATATGGCTTCAAGGAAAAAGAATGACAAAATGGTAAAAAACTGCATCAAAAATTTGAAGAATTTGGAACAAAGCTCTGCAAACAAGGACAACAATCTTAAGGCCATTGCAACCGTTCTGAAAGAATCACAGGTCATTGGCTTTTCCATCCTCAAGTCTGCATTGACCATTTTTGCATCAAAGCAAAAAACTTGGTCCCTGCTTTCCAAGTTCACCCAATCAAGCCACGTACACTCTGAAACAGAAGAAGAGAGCAATTCTCAGGAATTGTATGGCTTGAATATCAACAAATTGCGAAAAGACATGGACACAGTATCTGTGCAAAATGTCACGAAGCAGTTGAATGCATCAGAAATGACCATACAGGAACTTGAAGAGAACTTAGAAGCCTTCTTTAGGAGTTTACTCAAAATTAGAGTTTCTCTTCTTAATGTCCTGAGCAACTAGCCTTAATTTAGTGATAATGCTCAATTTTGTAGATCATTGACAATATGTATATAATATAATCAGTATTTGTGAACCTTCAACACATTTCTGTTTATCTCAACCAAGCATACAAGTACCTTTACTTTCAATGTGGGACTTTCACCTTTTCCATTAACTTTTAAATTATTTAAACGAAAGTTTGGTATGTAGTACTCTATAGTTTTAGCCTATCTCTGAACACTTCAATTAATTGAAGCACATGGATCAGTTCAACTTCAGAATGCAAAAATGTTATTATCTAAACTTAATTATTAAGATACCAATGTGCTTGATTATGTTCAGTAATGATAATGCAAATGGAACGATAATGTCTTGCTAAGCTGTGAAGATTCTTTTTGTTCTTTATCATCGGACTAATTAATGTGTGAACAATAACCATATTCATTGATCTGCATAATTAGTGCCACCTGAAAGATACAATTTAAAAATTAAGTCATTTTTGAGCACGTAAAATTTGGGCTATGATTGCTTTTCAATAGCTGTTTATAGGTGGATTACTATATCTTTAATGGTGATTATATGGTCCCATTTGTTGTCAAGAAGGTTTATGTGTACTCGTGTGCACCTTTATTATATTTCCTCCGTTGTCCGACAGATGACCAACACCCGCTCCTTCATTTGTTGAATGACCAATTATCAATTCAACTTCATTTCTGTCTATATTCCCAATGCTTCAAGAAAAGTAGTGCTTCATGTCAGTGAAATCTGTATGATCCACATTTTCAGCATCAAATGTTGGCACTATCTGCTGAGAACAATTTTATTCCATGGCTGTCCCCTTTCTGTTTCAGATCCCCGGAGCATTAAACTCGTGTGCAATTTTATTTACTTCAGTTTTCAGTAATAACGAGACATTGTAGGTTCAGCATATTCTTTCTTTTCCTTTTTTCAACTATGCATATATTATAGGTGCCAAAGGGATGTCTTAAACGTCATTCTTCAAGACTCAAATTCTACAGAAGTCTTAAAAACCATTCAATTTGCCAAAGAAAGATGGCTAATGATTTTGCAACCTCCAATCCAAATTCCCACGCCCGATCATACAGTTATTTATCTGGATCTCATCCAGTAGCCATAGATATTGAGGATTTTTTTGTAGGTTAAAGGCCTCTAAAGCCACATCTTCCTCGGCCTCTTCAATATGCAGCAACTTAGCCACCCTTAATGATTTGCATGAAAGGATTGACGATTTGATTCAGCTTCAATCTAGCAGCAAGCCTTTCCCTTGAACAAGGTACCAGATTAGCAGCCAAGGTTTTGAATGGATCTCTTAGGTTGTTGGATGTCTGTAGTACTCCAACTGCAAGAGACATTCTGTTCTATTTGAAGGAATCTGTTGATGATCCAGAACGGACTCTTCAGAGGAGCAGAGATGAAGAATCTATCCAGGAAATCAATTTTATGCTATTTGCAAAAGGAAGATCAAGATGATGGTTTTAAAGATTGTTAAATATCTTAAGAACTTTGAAAAGAACTGCCATTTTGAACAATTAAACAAGGACAACAACCTTTTCATATGCATCAGGGAGAAAAGACAAGTCAAAGAAAAGGTTTTTTCCACTGATTTCCAAATTATGCAATCAAACTGTGACAAGGAACAGGAAAGCAGTGTCCATGAAATCAAAAGGATAGAATATGCCCTTGAGAAAGCTAGAAAAAGGAACCATGCTATGGTAGTACAAAATGTTCTGTAGCAACTCAAGACATTGTAACCAGCCATTCAAGAACTTAAAAAAGGACCGAAAGCCATTTTCAGGAGCTTGACGGAAATATGAGTTTCTTTACATAATGAAGCCAACCATTAGGGTGATATGGTCAATATTCCAATCATCCTAATACAGTTTTGTCCCTTTTACACTTGTTAATAAAGAAAATGAATACATATATACTTGTCTTCCTTGATTACTCCATGGTCCTATAAATCTTATTTAAAAGTGCGATGCATTTTATTCATCTTCGTGAACAGTTAAGTTGAATTCATACGGTTACGAAGACTCATTTTTTTCTTCTTTTCCAAACTATTCATTATTTATTTCACATTTACATAGTGGAAATCAAAATTTGTTGTATTGGTGATGTGACAGTCTCGAAAATAAATGTTCTTCATTGTAATAGGAACAACTGAGTCTGTCGAAGTATAAACAAAATTCAATGTCAATATTATTACACAACAGCAAGGTCAGCTATTATTATAGCTAGTGCAAGGATGTCAAGAAATTCTTCTATATGAACTGTAAATAGTCATTTTCAATGTTCTCCGTGTAATTTGATTTGAAATTAATGAGTAATCAGATTCAAGTTGTGATCTTTTCAATTCTGTTGGTAAGTTGATGCCTAGTTAGTTAACTCATTCAGAGGTTGTAAGTATAATAATGTCAAGCAGATAATGTACTCGTGTGCACCAATAATATATTCCCTTTCTTTGAAGATCAGAAACAACACAGCCTGTAATATTATATTTATGGCACTCAATTCCCCCTTTACCAAATAAAAGTATATGGATGTTGGTGTTGGGTTTTGTGATCCAAATTCGGTCCAAATTGGGTTTAGGGTTTCTCGTTGTAGAGTATTGGACTTGAAAATGTCAAAATAGGGTCCAACAAGGAAAAAGGGCGGAATGACGACGCTGGACGGAGAGAAAAATTGGAACAGTAAGTCTCTCGTTTGCTTGAGCTGCCGCTCGAGCGATAGGCTGTCACCCGCTTATCGCTCGAGCTTTGCTGGAGCGATGGGCCGCAGATTCCTTTCCTTATTTTTCGATTTTACGTGATTTTTGACATAATTTCTATATTTTAGGTTATTTCTAAGGTTTGGACATCTCTCCTATAAATAGTAGACTCTTCATTCAATTTTGATAGTACATTATTACAAAAGTTGTATTTTTCTCTCCACTGATTATTAATAAAATATTCGATTCTTCTTCTTTTTGTTTGCTTTTCTTTTAAATTTTATTTTTGCTTATTTGTTTGTGCGATCTATATTTCATATCGCGACATATCTCATCCTCGAATTCCTAACAAGTGGTATCAGAGCCAAGATTAAGCAATTCCGCAGAGCAAGGATTGGATTGTTTGAGGTTTTGGATATCGATGGCTACCATGAAGTATGATATTTCGTTGTTGGATCGCAGTACAAG
>CAIGRN010038266.1:0-18496 GCA_903798345.1 Fraxinus anomala
ATTGTTAATTTTTATATGAAATAAAAAATGAGGAATTTAATTACAATTTGGACTTAGTAGACACCGATCGATCCCCGTGTTCGCACACCATGCCCCTAGTGTCCGCAATGTCCACACAGCGCGAACACCACACTCCGCACTTTACGGAGAATTTATTATTATTATTTGTGTTAAAATTAAGAGGAGAAAATTTCGGAGTGTGAAAAAAAAATTTCACAATTGTTAATTTTGAATGTCGAGAAAAAAAAGGGGTCCGCACAGGAAACACCAAAATGGTTCTCTACAAAAACGTAAAATTTTGTGTCCACATGCTGCAAAAAGATTGTTTGACCTTAGTTTCTCCCTTTCATGGAAACTTTTTATCCACCCAGAGGAAGATGTTTATAATTTTTTAATAATCATTCAAATTTCTTTTTATTTATATATTTTTGTGATATCCAATTGCTCGTCGTTATCTTTTTATAATTTAAGTCGATTATAAACAACTCTAAAACATACTTCTACATCATGTTTGTCAATTCTTGTAATAATTATAGATGAGGTCAAACTCTATTTTTATTCACATATTTATAGAATCTACAATTTTTTCAATTTATTATTCATATATTTCGTAAGATCTACAATTCATAATCAAATAAAACTTTGACAAATATGCACTTAGACAAGACACTCCATAAAATAAGTCAAAAATGGTTTTGAGTACATTTTCTTTTATTTTCTTTCTAGTACTCTCATTTCTGGCAATTTTTAACATCGATTTAAGAGAATAAAAGAACGCAATATTCATATTTTTTAGTTTCAATTTCTCTAAATCTCTATCGAATATGTCAAGCTTTTTATGTCCTTCACATTTTTTCTCTTTGGAGTGCAACTTCCGAAAGGATTCTTGCCTGGCAATTTCTATATAAAGAGGAAAACACATGAAAACATTTTTATTGGATAAAAACACATCCATTAACATTACTAGTGTTGTTCAATCATTGTTTTAGGAAAAAATGTTCTTTATCCAGTTGAAGGGGAGAAATTATTCATTTTGAAGTACTATATCCAAGTAAATTGGTGCGCATATCTTCCAAGTTGAGAGAGAGTCTCACAATCTTCTATGAAGACGATTTTTCTTCGAGGTGATATCAAGGAAGACATGATAAAGTATATTTCAACACAAACTTTATATACACGGTGGATTGCATTGTTGTTCAACAAATTGTTCAAGTAACAATGTAGCTAATTTCTTGACAAAATCATCTTTGACATACATTTAAGAATTGCTCAACAATATTGTAATGTGTTGATTCAAGGATCTACATTGATTGCCATAAGGAGGAGAGTTGTACTCATTTCTTTTGTCTTTTTGTTTCACTGAGATTTTTTAGCAAGGTCTTACCGATGTAACATTTTGATTATTCAAATTTTGACAATCGATTGAACTATTTCTCTATTTATTTAGGTATTTAGCCAATCATCCAATAGAAAGTTCTGCAAATCAAAGATATTTACGAACAACTATTTTACTCTTTTAACATTAATTTTATCCTATTATAATGGGTCTTTATTTACGTCTAATACACTTGAGTTTTCACCGTATATAATATTATCTAGTTCTATAATAATTAAGTTATTGATATCTATCTTATTTTAGAGACCATCGCCTTAATTTCCCTTAATTTAGGGATGTCAACATAGTGGTGTGAGGTTCGACAACCTTCCTTATCCTTGTCCCTGTCCTATCTTGGTCGAATAGTCTAGGAAGGACAACATAGT
This sequence comes from Fraxinus anomala, assembly GCA_903798345.1. Lineage (NCBI taxonomy): Eukaryota > Viridiplantae > Streptophyta > Magnoliopsida > Lamiales > Oleaceae > Fraxinus > Fraxinus anomala. The sequence goes on from CAIGRN010038266.1 coordinate 1,762, forward strand.
GGGCGAGGTCGGCCGGCCTTTCCTGTCCCTGTGCTACCTGTCCTTTGATGCGGGGCCTTATCTGGCCCGATGGGCTTTAGTCAAAACCCAACTAACTGAAGCCCAACTTCAGTTAATCCCAGGGGAATCATCAACCAAAAGGAAGGGCTGTAAAGACCGCCACGTGGACGGTTGATTTTGCAGCGACAGACTCTTAGCCGCATTGGTTGGTCAATATTAGGTAGCGTTTCTAGGGTTTCATCTTACACGCAGTCACAATTTATCCATTAAATTTCTCTCTCTAGATTATTCGCTTCTGATATGGAGATGGAGCGCGTGACGGAGTTGACGATAGATCGGCGGCCAAGGAAGAGGCCTAGATTAGGCTGGGATGCCGTGTCTCAGGCCCCTAAGGTATTCAATCTTGAATTTCTCGGATTTGGTCATTAGATATATGATATTTTTTTTGTAGATCTGATGGAAACTTAGAATTTGTTGGATCAGGTATGGAAAAGGTTATATCTTTGGGCATTAAATTGCGTGTTTTAGAGGATATGGTTAATTTCTTATATCTGTGATTTTCATTTGATTCTGATCCGATTTCTCATTTTATGTTTAATTTTTTTAGCTTTATTAGAGGACAAATGGATCGATTCTGAGTTATTTTTGTGGATTAACAAACCATCTTGCAATTAACTGATAGTCAATTTATGTGATATTATTTCATATTTCGTCTCCAATATGCAACTTAAGAATCGTTAGATGAAGCTGCATGAATCTTTAGTTTCTATCTATTTGCTTAAAGAAAAAAAAGTTTTGGAGCTTCTAGTAATTGGATTTTGGGCCTTTTTTTTCTCTTGTAAAACTTGAATTAGGAATTGAACCTTTGATACATCAAATTTTCAATTATTAGTTAGGTATCTTCCCTAACGTTTCAGCTGTGGATACTTTGTGTCTTTCTGCTTAAAGAGATCGCATTATTTCATTAGATATCTAACCCCCTTGAACTCTTCTTCTTTCCATCTATCATATTTTGGTTAAGTTTGATTATGAATCTCGAAATACCATTTTCTTGTTAGAATTTTGAAACTGAAATGGAAGGATTACAGGTTACCTTGATATTTAAGGAGAAACTCAAGATATTTATTGTCATTTAAAATTATTGGAGTGTAATTTTTGTTTGCCAAAAGTTAAATAGATAAAGGATTATTCTTACATAAAGGATTACAATGCTTATAGAATAAAGTAATTGGAATTATGATCTAACAAGCTTGATGAGTTGCCTACGTTTTCCCACTTGTGATGTTTCTCTTAATTATTTTAATTTTTGGAAGAGTGCCATCTAGATTTGTTATAACATGTTAGTTTTGATTATTGAAGTGTGTTTTTTTGAGCTGGTGATGTCTTTTTAATAGTACTTCGCAATGTGACTATATATCTCTTATGATTATATATCTCTTGATACAATGTATTTTAAACAATAAAGTTTTCTTCTTTCATTATAGAAGGTGGGGGTGTGTAGGAGATGAACAAAATTAATAATATTTTTTCATTGGAAACTACATCAATTAATGCCTTGTGTAGGCTCAGCTAGGATTGTTTTATGTTCAAGAGATTGGGAATGTGACGAGCTATGCACCTTCAAGAGCATCATCAGACCATCCCAGTTCTCTGTTTGTTAAGGGCCTTGCTCGAAATGGTTCTGCCCCTCGGCGAGAAGATGACAAAGATGGCCATTATGTGTTTGAGCTGGGAGAAAATTTAACTTCCCGCTGTAACTACCTTTTACCATCACATAAGAATTTACTTTGGTCGATGCCTCTTATGCATATGGAATATGTTATCTTATGTAGCCTAATTCATATGAATGTTTTCTGTTGTCTGACTGCATTGTTTAAGTAATTTATTTTCCCATGTGTTGTCAGTTAAGTAGGAAGATTATAAAATATGAATTTCTTTTATGTTTGAACCATTAACAACATATCTACAGTTATGGCTGTTTGTTCTCAGCGTGAAATTTAAAATTCTGAGCTTACTTTTGCTTCTTGAATGACATTTTCCCCCATGGATTTCCATCTTCTAACTACTGTATCTGTTTAAAATATTTGCAGATAAAATTCATAGCAAGATGGGTGAAGGTTTGTTACTCAATTTGACAAATTCTGTTGGTTTGATGATGTGATGTTAGTTCCATGTTTGTTAAAGCAAATTATTCTGTCCAGGCACCTTTGGCCAGGTTTTGGAGTGTTGGGATAGGGAAAGAAAGGAAATGGTTGCCATTAAAATTGTCCGTGGTGTCAAGAAGTATCGTGATGCTGCCATGATTGAGGTTGATGTGCTCCAACAGCTTGGAAAGCATGACAAAGGTGGCAATCGGTGAGTTTTTCCTTCAACATTGTAACATACTTTGCCACTCTTCTTGGCTTTCTAAATTGTGCCAATTGTTGAATGGGTTTATTCCTTGCAGTTGTGTACAAATACGGAACTGGTTTGACTATCGTAACCATATCTGTATTGTAAGTACTTATATGATATATTTGGTGGATTAATTTCCCCAACTTAACAAATATTTTGGGGGTTAAAATTTGGATGAATTCAAATGGTTTTAACAGGTGTTTGAGAAGCTTGGACCAAGCTTATACGATTTCCTACGCAAAAACAATTATCGCTCATTTCCCATTGATCTTGTCCGTGAGATTGGCAGACAACTTTTGGAATGTGTAGCATGTGTGTAAAAAGTTTCTCTTTATCGTATATGTTTTAGATGCTTGATGTATATTACTAAAATTTAAATGTAGGCCATCTTATATTTATAGTTTTTCAATAAGGAAACAATTAGGTTAGTCATTTGCCTCGAATTGGATTTCCTTTACATATGATCCAAATTATAATATAATGCACATAGTTGTTTCGTTTTTGCTTTTAACAGTATATTTTTTTTTAATTTTCTTTTGTGTGTGTATAATTTACAGTTATGCATGACTTACACCTCATCCATACTGATCTGAAGCCTGAGAATATTCTATTAGTTACGCCGGAATACATTAAAGTTCCTGATTACAAGGTAGTCAGTTGATTTATTTTTCTGTCTAATTTATGGATTTTATGGGTGAATGTTTTTCAGTAAAATGATGGCTTTTTCTCTTTTGATGAGCTGCCTCTTTGTATGATATTTATTTTGTGGTCAACTTATGAGCATATACTGGTTTCAGGGTTTGTCAAGGTCTCCAAAGGATGGTTCATACTACAAGAGAATTCCCAAGTCTAGTGCTATAAAGGTAATTGATTTTGGCAGCACAACTTATGAAAAGAAGGATCAGACGTACATTGTATCAACCCGACACTACCGAGCACCGGAAGTTATTTTAGGTAAAAATTTGTAATGGCCTCGCTAACAATTCAATAATAATCTCAGTTCTTAATGTCAAAAATTTCCTTTTATGACGTTCTTTTGTGCTTCTGCTTTCCTTCTACTCTGTTTTTTGCTGGAAGTGGTAATTGTTTGTGGGTGCAGGACTGGGATGGAGTTACCCTTGTGACATATGGAGTGTTGGGTGTATCTTGGTTGAACTTTGCTCAGTATGTATCATTTCCCTTTTCACGTAGAATTATTTGTTGTGTTGTTGGGGTATGGGGCTCCTAAACAGTAATTAAAACTTCTTGGTCTTACCCAGGGGGAAGCGTTGTTCCAAACACACGAGAATTTGGAACACCTTGCCATGATGGAGAGGGTCCTTGGACCTATGCCCCAAAACATGTTAAAGAGAGCAGGGTAAGTGCAATTATGCATTGAAATTTGTCTATTGAGCTGATAAAATGTCATTAAGAATGGCCAAGTTGCTTAGTTGCTTATATTTTTCAGCCGATCTGCTGAGAAATATGTTCGAAGGGGTAGATTAGACTGGCCAGAAGGTGCCACGTCTAGAGAAAGTATCAAAGCAGTTTTGAAGTTGCATCGCCTTCAGAACCTGATCATGCAGCATGTAGATCATTCAGCGGGAGATCTTATACATCTAGTACAAGGACTTCTTAGATATGATCCTTCAGATAGGTTGTCGGCTCGTGAGGCCCTCAGACACCCCTTCTTCACCAGGGACCATCTAAGAAGATGATGAAAATGGAAAAGCTGTCCGTGGATAACGATTTGAGTCAGTTTTGCGCAGTATACGGTGCATTATACTGGCCTCTGCTGGTTCAGGCCTCACTTTAAGTCCAATTCTTTGGTGGTCGTGCGAGAGGTTGGGGGAACGGCTTCTTTGGGAAGCCTCTATGTGGTCCGTTGTAAATGTAATGCTAACAAATAATAATTTTTAATGTAATGTTCTCCATTTATTTCATTCTTTTCCAGTTTATCAAATCTTCTTTTTATCTCTTTAGTCTCTAACCTATTTAAATTTTTGATTCACGATGATTTTAAATGTTAAAAAAGTCGAAATTTATTTACATTCCCAGTGTAACCACTGGCCGAAAACATTGATCGCGGTCAAATTGCAACCAAAACTGATGCCTTCTGTAACCAATTGTTAGTTCTATACTACTCAGTAATCTTTTAGATGGTATCCTTCTGTAACCAAACATGTCCAAAATAACAATTTTTAGATAAAAAATTGTCATTTTGATTGATACTGGACTATTTTTGTCGACCACATGAAATGGGGGCATCTTGAGTTCGATGTAATCCTATTTTGGAATAGTCAAAAGAGTAAATTCACCTCAGTTAACTATTTTTAAAAATTACTTTTGTCTAAAATTTTAACATTTTCATTTCGAACAATAGAATTCACATGCTATGTTAGACTCGACATGAACAAAAAGGATTTAATTAATGAGAGATACGTGTAAAAAAAATAAAAAAAATTAATTTCAACCTATCAAATAAATAAAGTTTAAACAGATTAGCCCCATGTTTGGTAAAAAATAAAATTTTAATTTTAATTTAAGCCAAATTAATAATTAATTTTAATTACATATTTTATAGGATCACAAATTTTTCAATCACAAATTTCATTAATTTTTATCAAAATCTGCTGAATTTTGATTTTAATCCCTACTCACCGGACTGAGTAGAAGACATTGAACATTTTCCATGGAATAATGGTATATGGTTAGGAAAATTGGATATTTCCTAATCCAAATTATACACAACTTCAACAACCTTGGCCTTGTCGAAATAGAACCCCTCCAAGGCAAAAATTCGCGCCACGTCATATTATTCTCCGACATTACCGACCCGTGTCCTCTCTCAATCTCTCTATAGATGTGTTCGTATACACACGTTTTCAGGAGTAGAAAAATTGGAGCATTCAATTTGTTTAGAAGGGTATGTGAATCTCTCTCAGTTATAGTAGATTAACGTTCTTCTTTCTACAATTTGATTACGTCCTCATGTATTCTAGGTATTAGGCATATGAATTTGTCTGTAAAAAGTTTCAGCGTGTCAATTTCTTAATCTTAAACAAACAAAGATTTGTCTATGGTGTAATTGGCAATGCACATTCCGTTTCTTTGATTTAATTGATAATTAACTGGCTGCTGATCAAGAAATTCTTTCTTTGATTAATGTGCTATGTTTGTAATCAGTAATTACATCCTATAGATTCAAAAAGTGGATTCTTCATCGTATAATTTAGTTTAGAATTGTCGGAAACTTTTTTTTTGTTATTCTTATTTTTACAGTGAGCATTGCATATTTTTTCCGAACCTCCTTGCCCATATGGCATATTGAATGACAATTTAGATGGTTGTGAAGTATTTTGCATAGATATTCATATAACGAAACTTTTATTTACCAGAGTGACGTAATCCCAATAGAACAAACTATACATGGAAGAGGTAGATTTATTAACATAGTGTGATGTGATTGCAAAATATTTGATTCAATGGCGTTGCTAAGAATGTAACAGTGGATTCAAGCGAAAAATGGCACAACTAGTTTATCGATAAGACGTGGAGGAGGTCAGAATGTGTCACGAGGCTTGGGCCTTACAGCTGGGGTGTGCCAACTACCGGGCATAGCTTTAGGGGCCTGGCCGGCTGGCCATCGTGGGACTGCATTTTTTCTTGAAAGCTGTATCAGGTCCAAGTTTTAGACTGAACTATTGAAATGTATCTATTGTTGGGTGCTGATGTTCGAACTTCTCCAGTTATCATGTCTTCAGGTGACCGCCCCATTGTGATTGTCTAGTAATGAAAATTTCTCTATAGTTTGTTGCAGATCAGCTTTGCATTCTTTTGGTTCAGCCATTGTTATCATTACAACCTAAAAGACTTCTGTTTTGTTAATGGGTTGCACAAATGGGCTTGTGAGTGAGAAAGAAAAGAAGCCTCTTGTTTCCTTTGGGGTGATATCTGATGTCCAGTATGCTGATATTCCTGATGGCCACTCGTACCTTGGTGTTCCTCGCTACTATAGGCATAGCCAGCTTGTACTGCAAAGGGCGGTCCAGAAATGGAATGAGCAAAAGCTGAAATTTGTGATTAATTTGGGAGACATTGTTGATGGATTCTGCCCGAAAGATCAATCTCTAACTGCTATTAAGAAAATTGTCAACGAATTTGATATTTTCAATGGCCCAGTATATCACACGATCGGCAATCACTGCCTCTATAATCTCCCTCGTGAGAAGTTGCTTCCGGTGCTGAACATTCTCGCTCACGAGGGTCTTGCATTCTACGATTTTTCTCCTGTCCCAGAATATCGGATCGTTGTCCTTGATGGCTATGATATCAGTGCTATTGGTTGGCCCAAGGATCATCCAAACACGTTGAAAGCTTTGAACATTCTCCAGGAAAGGAATCCAAATACTGATAAGAATAATCCAAATGGACTTGTGGGGCTCGAGAGACGGTTTGTTATGTTCAATGGAGCAGTAGGAAAAGAACAGATGGAATGGTTAGATTGTGTACTTCAGAATGCAACAAAGTTGAACCAGAAAGTGGTGATATGCTGCCATATGCCATTAGAGCTTAGTGCATCATGCAATGAAGCACTATTGTGGAATTACGATGAAGTGATAGACGTGATACACAGATACAACTGCGTTAAGGTCTGTCTAGCCGGACACGCTCATGAAGGTGGACATTCAGTTGACTCCCATGGTGTACACCACTGGGTTCTTGAAGCAGCCTTAGAATGCCCTTCTGGCAGTAATTCTTTTGGACGCTTAGATCTTTTTGATGATAGGCTGTTACTCACTGGTGCAGATAGAATGAAGAGCCGGGAAATGGTTTTCAGTTGTTAGATGTACCAAAAATATCAGCTTGTAAATATCCATTCACTTGATAGGTGTGTAATTGTACTCTCAGGAATATGCTCAAAGAATGAGGTACGGATCAATTACAAAACTATATAAAATGCTGTTGCAATAGTTCTGAAATTTCATGTATTTGCATCTCTGATCCCTGACAATTTTCTCTATAAACAGTTTTCTGAATCACCCATGGCTAATCTCAAAAATTTTACTTAATGAGCAAACAGGTTAATTAAATACTTCTTTCATTTGTCAAGATCGGAAATAAGTGGAATGAGTAACTTCTTTTACAGTAGTTAATAAGAATATCTTTTATTAGTGAAAAATGTATCCAGAGCAAAGAAAAGCTAAAGTGCTTATCTGGAGATGTTACATCTACTAACTAACACTTCCATCTATGAAATCAAGCAAATTTTTATCATGATGTAATAAAAGTTTTCTAGTGCACAATTCTGATATAAACAGATAACGAGAAGTACTCAAAAGATTGTATCACTTTTCTTGTGAATTTTTGGTTTTTCTCTTCTCCAAGAAGAAGAACCCGAACAAAGACACGACTGCAAAAGCCGAGAAGCAAATCGAGACAATATCTAGTGAGACATGACGTCCGCTGATTGCCTCGACTTGGAACAAATTGGTAGTCTTGTGAGTGTCTGTGGTCTGACCGTAGGCTACCTCTTCGTCTGCAGAGTTATAAGCATATGCCCGGACGAAGTATGTACCAGTTGGCACATCCCTCTGCACTGTCCAGGTGAAATTGTTGTTTGAGGGACTGTATGGCTTTGCAACAATCTTGTGTTGGCAGGTTTTGTCCTTAACTAAATTATCCTCTGTTTTTCTCCAGGCCCTATCCAGTTGGCTGATGGGTGCATAGCAAAGCTTCACCTGCACTGTCTTATAGGCTGAATCTGTCCTGGCTGGAAATGAAGTGTTGAATGACCAGGTCACAGTTATAATGCCTTCCCCACCTTTCAGATCTGCAAGTTCAATTCAAAGTTAATTTTTAGACGAAACCGAAAGTTTCTTGCATTCACAGCCACAAAAGATAAGTCTCCTCGTGGTTACAACTTCCACGAGTTGTGGCAGAGCCAGGATTTTCACGTAGGGGGACAAAATATACAAGTACTATGTATATACTAAGATAATTTCTATATAAATCCTGAATAAATCGAGAAAAATTAAAAATGTTGCAGAGGCGATCGCCATTCCCTCCTCCTATGTGGCTCCACCACTGTCCATGAGGTCGGTAATCCACACGTACATCGCCAGATTATAAGTGTAAGCATGGATATGGTGCATAATTGAGAGAGAAAGACGGAGGAGATGGGGGAACGAGGCGGTCTTACCTTGTCCCTTTTTGGGTGAAGCAGTGACAATCAGAGTCTTCTGAAGAGAAGATAAGGTTGCACCATGGCAGCTTGCTGCTAAACAAGAAATCAGGAGTAAAGATACAAGAAGAACAGAACCAGCCATTGATTGGTTGCTTTATGAACTTCCTAACAATCAGGCAATTCAAAAGGTGATTCTGAGGATCTGATGGTCAAGAAGTGTGATTTTGTTGCATTATTTATAGGTGACACAAATATCTGTTCTTTAATGTAAGCAGAAAAGTCAAATAACTTGAAAATATTAAGACAAAATTGTTCTGCATTTTTTTCCTTCTTGGCCCAAGGCCATGTTTAGGAGTCGTTGAATATTCAATAATTCTGGCTATGATTTTTTTGTTAATATTGTATCCTTTGATACTCTCTCTCTCTCTCTCTCTCTCTCTCTATTAAGTTATAACTTATGATTTTACAAGGTATTTCGTAAAAACATTCAAGTTATATAAATAACACGATTTTGGATAATTTTTAATAATTGCATCACACGGTAAATCAACAAGCTTCAAGATGCGAAGATGACATCGACTCTGAAAATGATAACGAGCCTACAAAGTACTATACAAGATGCATGATGACGAGAACACATGAGATATAAAACTCGTTCTCTTTACTTCTATTACAATGTATTTTCATTTATCGGAGGCCAAGTTATTTTCCCTCCTCCCAAGCCTGTGTTTCCTTTTTGTTTTTAGTAAGAATAAATATACGAATGCTTTCGTATTCTTTTCTCTATAGTAAAACATACATCTATTTCATTTAACTTCTCTAAAACAATGCCTTTTGTGCGGAACGGAACTTACCGACTCCGGGAAGGGGCAAGAATAGCTATAAGATTAAGTAAGAGGCAGATGAGAAGATACTACTAGGATGAATTTTGAAAGTCACCAAATTATCGCCCTTTGAAAACAATGAACACCAAATGGGGACTAGCGTTGGTCAAAACTTGCCTACTGGCTAAAAAATAATTAAAAAGCAAAAAGGCCAAAGAGGACCATTGCCTCTCCATCTTAACACACTTGTTTTATATGCATACTTTTTTGAAAATAAGTGCTACAAGCCCACAATATTAGGTCAAATTTCCTCCACAAATGTGGTTGCTGCAGATCTTTCAAGCATTATGGAACTAGTTGATGGATAATCACTTTCAAGTAACTAAGTGGAGACAAATTCAAAAACAATTAATTGGATATTAGTTCACAAGACCAACTTGAACTCTTATTACGCAATTAAAGACGTCATAATTAGTTCTCCTTTTAAAATGGATGACGAAGGAATCAGTCTTCATGCCTCTACATCTATGCAAAAAGGGTATTTCTACAAGGATGCCTACTCTAATATACATTATTACCTCCAAGTTGAGTGGAACTCATTCTCGTTGAAGTTGAGATTTTATTCAAAGAGAAAAATATCAAATATCTAATTTTTTGTATAACTCATTTTTGTTAAAATTGAGATTTTATGGAAGATATCAAAAATCTGAATTATCCAATTCTTAAGGACCATAATTGGGAATGATTTGATTGTCTTTCTCGGTGAAAGATGTGAAATATAATCAACTTGAATTCGAGACTGCTATTTCAAATCTTAGTGAAATATTGTATTTCTTTTCTCGTGTATATGCTTTTCGTTAAAAATACAATTGAACGTTGGGGTCATTCAATCTAAAGATTGTGTATGTATTTTCATATTTTTTTTCAAGTATAGAATTACAAGTTATAAATCCTAAAGTCAACAGTTTTGATCTAACGCCCATGGTTTGCATGGGTTATAATGTCCACCGTAAATGTGGCAACACTCCACAATGAGTATTATAACTCATGTTCACTGTGCACATTAGATCATTTTTGCTCAAGTCAAACCTTAACAATATGAGATTTTAATTAGAGTCATTCATTATTGTTAATTGTTACAAATATCTACACAGATTTAAAGGTAACAAGCAATAATGGTTGAGAAGCTACAGTATATTTTCATAATTACGACTATTATAGTTCTCTTCAATTAAACATTAATTTTTTAACTTCGAATGAAATACATAGACAATAAGGAAAACAAACCATTATTACGCAAGCTTATGTTTAGTAACATTCAAGTTATTTTTTATCTCCACATTTGAATGGACTACAAGTACCATCCACTCACTAAACCCTATTTGATCCCATTTTTTCTAAAATATGATTTTCTCTCTTTTCTTTTTTATCACATATTTTTCAATGAAATAATATTACACGTAAGTCTAAAAAAATTTCTTATTTTTTAACAACACATTATTCATCAATTTATTATTCCAAAATGTATTCTACACAAAAAATAGGGCTCAAACAGACCCTAAATCTCAATTGTATACTACTCATATTATTCTCTTCAATTAGGAATAAGCTTAGAACTTGACCATTCAATCCCACCACGTAAAATTACTTTAAAGTCACCAATGATAATCGTAAAATTACTTTAAAGTCACCAAACATAGATTATCATTGTTAAGAATAAAGCTTCAAGTTAAAGAAATAATTTAAGTACCGTGTTTAGCATAACATGGCACATTAATTCATTGATAAATAAGTGTTTCAAGATTTGAATTAAATTTTTTATATCATTTCTCCTTCAAGTAGTGCTTTAATTTAAATATATGAATATATACACGTGGCTCTTCAAGAATTTGAAACAGGACAATTTATTTGATTTCAATGAGCCACTTTCTTTGCATGATCCTTCTCTTCTTCTCCCACTCTTTTTCCCATTTCTAATTTATTCCTCAATTCAAGGAAGACTCATATTAAATATAAAAAGAAGAAAGTAAGAAGTCAGAGCAATCTCAGATAAGATATTGAAGGTCGCGTATCAAAAGTCGTACCTAATTTGGCAACTAGTGAACCTAGTTGGCAATTGGCATTGAAAAATATAAACTCCTCTGACTTTTTTAATTAAGTTAACAAATTTGTCTTTGAGCCCATTTTTCAGATAAATTTTGTAAAAGTGTATTTTTAAAACTAACGTGTGGTTAAAAAGAAAAAAAAAATTAATTTTACATGTGAAATTATTTTATTAGAATAATTTACGGTTGAAAATAAGTTTTGGAAACGGAATAAAGGACATGTTAAAATGAACCAAGTGGGGATTAGCATTAAAGTTTATTGTTAGTACAAAAGATCAGAGGTGAATACATGAACTTAAAGAAAACATATTCTTGAAATTAATTAACTGAAAAACAGACTATTATAGAGTTGTTTGAAATGGATCTAGGCATTCAAGAAGATTGAAAATTTGACGAGGAAGATAAAATAAAGAAAATGATGAAGTTGCCATAGACCTTTTTTAACAGGGGATATGGTTTAATGACATCATTTAGTTCATCATAGTACATTGTTAGGTTGAATGCATGATATTGTATCTTATTATTGTTGAATGGATTTTTACTTTCTCATTAGATTCAGTGTATGTCAACAAAAATATTTATGATGTTACAAAATCACGAACTCGAACTAGTTTTAAAAGTAACCGTGGTTTTACTGTCAACATAAATAACTTTATCACTTATAAGTTAGAAAAGTAACAAATCTAACCATATTTTAGTTAACTCATAAATTAACTTTAAATGGCTTTTAAGATTAGCCAAACACATGAATCTTGCTGATCCACTCATATAACTTAGCCCCCGTTTGAGTCATATTTGCTGGGGATAATAGATTTTATATTAGTGATTTTTTGGAGGATTTAAGCTCCACGTACAGGAGCATAAATCTTACAGGGGCTTACAGGCCCCTCACTGTAGAGGGGCCCCACTATATTAAAAAAATGTATAAAAAATATGGACCCCACCTCAATGTGTGTGGCCTGGCAAACTTGTGAAATCCAGCTCCTGTACGTGTTGCAGGCCTCTTTTTGGAGAATGTATAGTTAAAAAGTAAGGAAAAATTTTGGATTTTGTTGAAAATAAGTTTGAAGAAAAATGATATTTTTGAAAATGGGGCTCGAACATTGGTGACTTAATCCTAGCATTCTATTACAACGAGGAGTTGTATGATGTTGTTAAAAGTTGATAAAAGTCAATGAATCCATGAATTATGTGATGAAAAATTGGATAAATTTTGTGGATACAATAAAATGTGTTATTATTAATGAAGTTTTACCAACTTTTTAACAAACAAAAGTCTTACCTACATATCGAACTTGATAGACCTTATGATTCCCCCAATCCCATCCTAAAAGAAATGAAAAAGGAGAAGAATAATAAAACATACAAGAATTTATGATAATTATAGTTCAATGAGTACACTGCATACTAATCCAAAAGCAAAAAATAATCCCATCACTTTAGTTGAGAGCTTTGGCTTTTCTCTTCTCCAAGAAAAAGAATCCAAACAAAGACACCACGGAGAAACCTGAGAAACAAATCGCGGCAATGTCGAGCGAGGCATGGCGCCCACTTATCGCTTCGATTTGAAATAAATTCGTAGCCTTATGAGCGTCTGTGTTCTGTCCATAGGCCACCTCTTCATCTGCAGAGTTGTAAGCATATGCCCTAACGAAATATGTAGCAGTAGGCACATCCCTTTTCACTGTCCAGGTGATATTGTTGTTGGAAGGACTATATGGCCTGGAAACAATATTGTGCTGACATGTTTTGTCCTTTTCTAAATCGTCCTCAGTTTTTCTCCAGGCCCTGTCCTGTTGGCTAACTGATGCATAGCAAAGTTTGAGTTTCACTGTTTTGTAGGTTGAACTCGTGCCTGCTGGAAAGGAATTGTTGTATGACCATGTTACTGTGATTTCGTCGTCCCCTGCTTTCAGGACTGCAATTTTTAAATCTAGTGAGTTAACAAGAAATCTGGTATTTTATGTGGAAGATTAAATGCTTTAACAGACTGATAATATCTACCTTTTCCTTGTTGATGCGAAGCAGAAACTATGAGAGTTTTCTGAAGAGAAGAAAAGGTCACTCCATAGGAAGTTGATGCCAAACATGAAAGAAGAAGTGAAGCCACGAGAAAACCTTCAAGTGCTGCCATTGATGACTTGTTGTATTTCTTCAACTGACAAACAAGAGAAATAGTTGTGATCTCAATGAGGCTTGTGTGATGTAGTTGATGTGTATATATAGGGATTTTAAAAAGGTCCCCATAAAAAAAGTGGGCATTTATTTATGTTTTGCACAAGACATTAGAAATTGAAGTTATCAGAAAAATCAACTCCTTAACTAATCTTTTCGTAAATAAGTGGTAGTATGTTTTAATATAAGATATTATTATTAAGATATCATTTAATAGTCTAAAGCTCTTATCTCCAACCAAAAAATAAATAAATAAATAAAAATTTAAATATTTGTTACTCATTTAAATCTGAAGAGTAAAGGCAGCCACTTTTCTACACAAGGAGAACAAGTCAAACTCTCCCAATTAGCAGCATTTAATGATTCACAGAAGATGTTCAAAAAATATTCTAAAATTTTACAAGTGTGAATAAAAATGAATTTCCAGATGCTAAAATGGCTCTTGAGCATGTGCAAGAGATGGAGTTATTTAATTTAAAAATTGTTTAGGATTTATGTGTTTGGGGTTTAGTTTAGAAGACAACTTTAGAGAAATCGATCTTCTACGAAGAACACACACCTATATATAAAAACATACATATAATGATAATTTTCGAATGCCTCGGGTTATGCTTTTTTTTGTTTTTGTCCCACGATGCATTGGAAGAACAAATCAAAAGAAAATTAAAATCACGGATTGAAGATGATAAAGATTTTTTTCCCGTATGGTGAGAAATTAAAAGCTAATTGAACAGTGTTCATTTCATTTCACAAGTTGACCTCATCAACCAATCTGCAGGTTTATGTAAGGTTGACCAAAGGTGCCAAATGGGTTTTTTTTTTGTGATAAATGATAATAATGAGCCTTGAATTGCTTAAATATTTCTTTATTGTTTCTTGACAATTGTGTTAAACAAGTTGCACTAATTAGTATGACCTCTTCATTGCTATTGAGTAATGTTATTCGCAGTGAACACAATCGATAGTCTTTATAAGTGTCATATATGTATGATTTGTGATTTGATGCACAAGTCAATAAAAAAACTACCATATCAATGCATCAAATTACAAACCGCTATATATATGTCATATAGAAGGACTATCGATAATTTTCACTGTGAATATCATTATTCTTGTTATTAGATTAGGGCTGAATATTGATAATCATTATTTCAAAACTTTTTAATTCTCATACTCATTTTTAATCACACATTTATACAATAAAATATTTTATACGTAAACCCAAAACTTTTCCCTACTTTGAACCACACATTCTCCAAAAAATCACTATTCAAAACTTAATTTTCTCAAAATAATGGCGATCAAACAGCAGCCAAATTATCGTGATATTGATTACTAATGATGCAGGAGGGTCCGAGTCAAAACTTTTTAATTCTCATACTCATTTTTAATCACACATTTATACAATAAAATATTTTATACGTAAACCCAAAACTTTTCCCTACTTTTGAACCACACATTCTCCAAAAAATCACTATTCAAAACTTAATTTTCTCAAAATAATGGCGATCAAACAGCAGCTAAATTATCGTGATATTGATTACTAAGGGTAGATTACTAGTCAAATCGATATGTTTATTTTTATGAGTATTTTTTTTAAAAAATATTACTTAAAAACTTTTGAATAGTTGTCATGCTTGTTTTATTTATTAAAAGAAGCAGAAGTTTTAAATGAATTACAACAATATTGAATTTTTTGAGCATAAGTTAATAATGAATTTGCTTTTTCTAATTTTTCATGTCATGTTTTATCCGTTAACACTTTATAACATATTCCAAAATAGATCTGTTGAAGATTATATTTGTTAAATTTTTAAAATAGGTTTTTAAGTACTTGAAAATTTCTTTTACGTATTATTTAAAGTTTCATATTCCAACAAAATGGCCTAGTGATCAGTTTTGGACGGGTCAAGATCAGTTCGGTTAGAAACGGATCCGGTTTGGTTTGTAACATCCTACTGAATTTCATATTTAGATATAACTTTTTTCTTAATTATGAGTAAGAAACGTTACACTTTTTATGTTTTTGTAAAATCCATTTAGGCTTAGTTAAGCATTTTTAGGCTCCCTCCTAAACTTTAATGTGGGGTTTTGACATTTTCCCGCACCTTAATATTTCGATACAAGTTTTTTCCAACTCTAATAAGAAACATTACTTATTTTGATAGTAAAGTAAAAATTACTGTCTCCTTATTTTAACTTTTACAAATAAAATGATTGTTTACCCTCAAACTTATTTACTTAAAAGTAAACTTAATGAGGTTCACAAAAAATATATTCTACAAAAATGAAAATTGAGTATTTAATTATCATAAAACCTAGATTTTAAGTTGAAGCTTGGGGCAAACCTCGTAGGTATGGCATACCATTAAATTGTTGTTCTTCTTCTTGACAAATAAATAATTCGTTCTTATCACTATTTGACTATTGTTTATAAAGTAAAATTAATTTATTTCTTAAATATAAGTAAGCTCAAATTATGGAGTCGTTTAATTGTCAACATAAATAACTTTATGACTTATAAGTTAGAAAAGTAACCAATCTAACCATAACCATAATTTAGTTACCTCATAAATTAACTTTAAATGGCTTTTAAGATTAGCCAAACACATGAATCTTGCTGATCCACACATGTAACTTATCTCCTCTTTGAGTCATATTTTTTGGGATAATATAATAATGATTTTTGGAGAATACGTGATTTGATAGTAAGAATTCTATCACAACGAGGAGTTGTATGATGTTAAAAGTTGATAAAAATCGATGGACCCATGAATTATGTGATGAAAAATTGGATAAAATTTGTGGACACAATAAAATGTGTTATTATTAATGAAGTTTCACCAACTTTTTAACAAACAAAAGTCTTACCTTTACATATCAAACTTGATAGACCTTATGATTCCCCCAATCCCATCCTTAAAGAAATGAAAAAAGAGAAGAATAATAAAACATACAAGAATTTATGATAATTATAGTTCAATGAGTACACTGCATACTAATCCAAAAGCAAAAAATAATCCCATCACTTTAGTTGAGAGCTTTAGGCTTTTCTCTTCTCCAAGAAAAAG
>CAIGRN010038299.1:0-23805 GCA_903798345.1 Fraxinus anomala
AAGAAAAAGAAAAAGAAAATCAAAAAATTTAGAAAGTAAAGAAGACTGGAAGTTGGAATTAAGACTTCGGTTTTACAAATGTGCAGTTATGTCTGGGCGGCTGCAGGTAATCAGCCAGATCTTGAGAAGCATCTTGGAGTTGGTGGCTACGGTTATCCTGCTTTGGTGGCCCTAAATCTGAAGAAAACGTTATATGCTCCACTTAAGAGTGCATTTGAGCGTGATCAGATTATGTAAGTCCTTTTTCTCTTTGTAATGTCAGTTACGTTGAATTGGGATCATAAAAGCATAACGATATTCCATTTGTTTTCTCAGAGAATTTGTGAAAGAAGCTGGACTCGGTGGGAAAGGTAATCTGCCTATGGCAGGCACCCCTGTGATTACGAAGACTGAACCCTGGGATGGTAAAGACGGACAAATCATTGAAGAAGATGAGTTCTCGCTTGAAGAACTCATGGGGGATGACATTGGCAGCAAGAATGAATTATAGTTCGTATACAAATTTAGAGAATGAGATTTGAGTTCAAGAAAGTTTTGGTGAAGAAGTCGATGCATTGCCTCAAAATTTATCGCTGACATTTGAATATGATCCATGGTGTCCCCCTCCTTAAAGAAACATCAACGGCCTCGTAGTAGCCATTTATTTGTCACGCATCATTTCAGTTAGTTGCTCCCCTCTCCGGCGATCTTCCCTTTTTGCTTCATTTGGGATACGTACTTAACCAGTGGTCTTCAAAATTTCACTAATTTTTGTTTTTTAATGCCGTTCAATGCTATTCAGTGATCGAACATACTATCAAGAGTGAACTCTTTCAATGATAGGTTCAAACCTCATAAACACGTTGCATTTCAAAATTATGAATACTGGACAAACAAATAACTGGCAGACAGTCGTGTAATCCACTGCCTTTTTGTGAGGCACTAGGATGATCATTTTCAGTTCACAACTTTTGATAACTCAGTCGCCTAAAATTTTGTGTTGACAACGTGTTATCAAAGTCAGAGAAAGAGTGAACAATATAAGAGAATTGAGAAAGACGAAACTCAAAAGTGTATTATATTGAGAATTAAAATCTGTATATTAATTAGGATTGTGATGATGCTAATGTCATTCACAAATAGTATTTAATTTACAATGTGGAAGATATATTAATAAAGGACTATATCGAAATAGGTGTTTGATTTGACCCAAAAATTAGTGAAGGAGTAAAAAGAAATATTGGTAGAAAATTTAAGGCCAATATTGTAATTATAACATCATGGCAGATGACAATAGGCTACATTGTACAGACATGACACAAGGCGAACACATTTATACATGACTTTTTGAAAAGCAAGATATAGACACATCAATTTAAATTCATATATTATATCTTTATCTGATAATTTGTGATCTAGAAATGTCATGTTGAATACTTGTTCATGTGGTATCTGTAATTGATTCCTCGAGTGTCGGTAGCTTTTATATATATATATATATATGGACAATGATACGTGACTTGTTGGATACATGTTCTTTAATGAACAACGAATCTCGGAGTCCAACACAACATGACGCATTTTATATACATATACACCGTCCTATAGAGAGTGCAGCACCATAGCAATTAGGAAAAGAAAAAAAGACACTATAGAAGAAATGAAAGGAAAGACAAGTTCACTTTGACAAAGAAAACTTATTTAATTGGGGTACATGCCTCAAGATATTGCATATGCGTAATCAAAGTCAATTGCAAGTGAGCAATCGAGTTGGACAAAGAGTTCGGGAGAGGAGAAAAGAAAGTGCGTATGGTTTGAATATTCTAGCTTTGTGTAAGAAAATTGAGATGGATTACACCCTGTTATTGAGGGAAAAGAGGATGCTGTGTGGAGTTCATTCTTGAATAGGGTAAAAGGACAACAAGAAGAAAAAATTGGGGGAAAAAAAAGTACGAGCTTATGTGCGTCGTATATTGAGTGATGTTCTAGTTTTGTATGGCAAGACGTCGAAAGAGTGTTTGAAGACTAACTTCTCTTTGAATAGTTAATTGATTATGTCTTCCTTCTTTTTAAGTGTGACAATTATTCGATATGAGATTTATACCATAATGTACCATGCAAAATGATGACTCATTTAACTAGATTAATCTTGAAATCCGTGTACTCCCTTAAGCCTCAAATTGCTCGTTGGAGGTTCCCGAACTTTGATACAATAATAAGACTTAAGGTTTCATTATAAAAAGATCAATTTTATTAAGAGATGTATTTCAAATCATTATATGTTAATTTATATTTTTATATTTATTCGACATGTTCAAGAAAAAATCTATGCATTCCAAGAGTTAATACAATATATTTTAATCTTAAAATTTTTTATACATTGTTTCACAAGTTGATGAAAATCATATTGTCTGTTGTTGAAGTAATTTCCATCTGGCCTACTAACCTTTGCAAGGAGGCAGATTTTATTTTGCATTTCCACTCTGAAATCAGAAATGGGTCCTATTATCTGAAAAATGCAGTACTGCACACATTCTCCAACTGAAAAATTTAAGTTAGTTGGGAGATGAATTAAATTTGTGTAGGCCAGCTGGCCTTATCATTTATTATTTTCATTTAAGAGAGAAAAAAGATTGATGAACAAATAGGATTTTTATTTTGTAGCGTTCCTCATTAATGTCATGTTTGACATGTAATATCGTATTGCTCAGTGCGAAACTTAGCATTGTTTACTTAATCTTTAAATCACGGATCAACTTAATATTCTAATGTATACACACTTCGTGTGATTATTTTTTCCTTTTCTTAGCGGTATATTTGTTATCATACATGCATTAGATTGTCTTAACATTCCTACAATGTAAAAAAGAATGCACCCTTCTTCTCTACTGTAGTGAATAGTGAAAAGTTGATGTAATTTTAGTATCGAGGACGTCCAAGATAAATTTTTGTGCGCGCTTTGCTTATTTTTATTTTTATTTTCATTCTGTTTATTATTGTTTCGGTAAAAAAAAAAAAAAAAAAGGATTAGGGTTTTGATCTCTATGATACTGGTCATCACTAGGCAGTATGATAGATCATATAATTTGTACTTTGTTTGCTAATTTCTTGAGCCATTGTCTTCTTGCAACTGCCAAAGAGAGTAATAATGAGTGTGAAAAAGACAAGCCTCTTGTCTGGCCTTTTATATTAAAAACTTCACCTGAAATGGGGCACTCATTTAGTGACCTTGAATTTAGTTTAGGATCTTTAATATTTGTGTACTCGTGAATTTCTTCATTTGCAAAAATTCATGTGACCTAACCAACAAAAAAATATGGATACATTAATTGCCAATTAAATAACATCAAATGTCTTTACTATTATTTGTTAAAACTTATTAAGAACATATTCAAAAGACTCTCTATGAGCATATTCTATCGTTTGGAGAGTATCTATAAATTTAGAAAGTTAAAATTTTGATATACTCCAACAAGTCTAAAAAATATTAATTTTTTTTATTTTATTTTAACTGACTTTATTTTTATTGTTTTTCTACATTGAAAATTGAAACACTTTGAATACATTTAATTATAGATTAAAATATTAATTTAAAAAGTCTCTTGGAGCATGATTTTAAATGTTGACTCTTTAAAATAAAGAACATCTCATATTTAAAGAGTCTTTTGGAGATACTCTAAGTAATACTCAGAAATAGTGAATTGTCTTGTGAATATTGAATTGAGCTCGAGAATTCTCTAGCTTCTTCTAATTGTTGATGAACTTGTTGAGTCGTTTCGTTTTAAAATTGAAGCTATGAGAGAATGGACAAATTTATTTATGTAATATTTTGCATTCAACCCATCTCGTCAAGTGCAAGATGAAATTAATTTTTCGTTAAAATCTTGAAATGTTTACAATTTTTTAATGTACTAGAGGTGACAAAACGTGAACTCAAGTCGTGCCTTGAATGAGTGTGAATCACGTTGTCATTGAATTGCTGGTTTTGTCAAACTATCTAGAAGCACTAGTGTTGTTCTAGCTTCTTTATGTGGTTGAACTGAACTCTTCAATCTGACCTCATGTGCTTTTGCTCGGTTACCATACTCACCTCTTTACCTAACTTTTCCTCTCATCACAAGAGTGGGGGCCTCGATAGTAAAGCGAGCTTGGTGCAATGAAGATAAAATGTTGACAGATGATTAAGAGATAGACCAAAGCGGTCATTACCTATGCAACTCGTGTACTATAATTAAGGTAATTCTACTTATGTCCGCTAAGGGTGGAAGACTTTGGTTAAACGGTCCTATATGCAAACGCACGCGTAGTAGGTGCTTGTGATTGTCACAATTGTATAATATCAATTAAACAAGTAGTGAAATGGACTTAAATAGTTTGGATTATAAGTCTCACGAGAACTATCTATTTAATTATTAATTTAACTATTCATAACTCCTATTTAATAAAGTAAACATTGATGGCAAGGTTTTGTTTAAACATAATGTTAAATCAAAGTAAACAAACATCAAATATGATGGTTAAAGCGTTGCCACTCACAATTCATTGTAGTTATCATATTTAATCTCGCATCTCAAGTTCAAATTCTAAAGTTGTACTTTGTCAAATTCACTAATAAAAAAAGTTTACCTTTCTCGAGTTCAAATAAATCTTATGCAGTTGAGTCATCTCACGACATTTTTTAGTGTCTCGACTAAATGCTTTAAATCATCTAGAAAGTCAATTTAAAACCACAACAATAATAATAGTGCATCTCTATTTTACCCTATAGGTTTGTCAAAATCCACAAATTATGAAATAGTGGTCAAGTAATTCGATCATTAAGAAAAAAGTAAAATCAATACAAAAAACAATTAACTCCGAAATTTTTGATAATTTAAATTAAAGGTTCAAATATAAGTTATATCATTCGTCCCAACTAATAATTTAGTTACACATCAAAAGGAAGAAAGACACATAAAGGTAATGAAATACATCGAGTTTAAACGAAAAACGAGAAAAAGATTGAATTTCTTACACCAAGAATTCGCTCTTTCCGCAAGTTCTTCAAACTATACGCTTCTTTCTCTGTGTGTTCCTTCCTCTCCTTTTCTTTTGTCTTCCATTTTTTTGACATAGAATGGATCTTTATACAATGCTAGAACTGCTTTGAAAGTCGTGCCTTAAAAAACTATGAAAATACTCCGAACTTAAATAAAAACAATTGAAGAAAACTTCACGGGCGGGGCTACGGTAAGCGAACCGCAGCTGAACCACCTACAAACAGCCCAAGGCCCTCAACAGTGGTCGCGGTAAGCAAACACGATCTGACCGTGAAAAACAGGTCATCCATGCGATCGCAATCATCTGTAACTAGCTATGTCAACGAGCCGAACCGAAAAAAAAAAAAAGCTCAGGTTCGGCTCGAGCTTTTTTGAGCCTTAGTCGGGCCGAGCCGGCTCGTATATTATTAAAAAAAATAAAAAATAAAAATAAACCGCCCAGCAGGCAGCTTTAAAAAAAAAATTTAATATACGGGCTGGCCCGGGCTCGGTTGCCGCTCGAGCTAGCGGACTTTTTTGCCATCCCTACCTATAACTTTCAAATTTTTGAATTCCGCTCCCTACTTCAAGTTTTCGTATGACTTTATGGGATAAATAGTTTGTGCATTAATCATGTAATTACGTACAGACCATGATGCAGCACGAAAACTTGCACACTCGAGAAATATGAAGGAACGAATGTGAAAATTTTCGAAGTTGAGGACCAAAGTGGATGGGTTTGAAAGTTGGAGGTCCAATTTGTACGTTGCACCTAATAGTAATTTTTAACTTTCTGGGATGGAACTTCAACCCCCAACAAGCTAGTGGTGGGGGTGGCAGTAAGCGGAGATACAAATTCAGAAATTATTACGCTATCGTTTTTAAAGTTTGAGGGAGTCGGAAGCTCAGTCGTGTAAAAATTAGAGACTCGAGTATAACTTTCACGTTATTTAAAGCAAGCGGCCAAGTCCACCGGAACATGTACAATTCTCAAGACTTGACATTCATTCAATAACTAACCTGACGCCTATTGAATGGCCACTATCAACTCTCATTGATTACTAACATAAAAGCTTTTCTTGACTATTTAAAATACAAAATTAAAGTGTGAATCCGATTTCTTTGCCATTAAATGATCCCCAACAAACACCTTCCCCTCCACTTTGTTAATGTCTCATTTCCAGTTCAGTATAAAAGCTCACTTAATTTGTTTCTTGAGACAAAAAACAAGGACAAACAGATGGAATGTGTGTACTTACCATGGCTGTTTTTGTCCCAGTTTTTTATGTTAATCATCACCAGTGCAGCAAAAGTTCCAGCCGTTATAGTGTTTGGAGATTCATCTGTTGATGCTGGGAATAATAATCAGATTTCGACTGTGTTGAAGAGCAATTTTAGGCCATATGGTCGAGATTTCTTTGGTGGGAAACCCACAGGGAGATTCTCAAATGGCCGTATTCCTCCGGATTTTATTTCTGAGGGATTTGGTCTTAGGCCATTTGTGCCTGCTTATTTAGATCCCATGTATAATATTTCAGATTTTGCTGGTGGTGTTTGCTTTGCTTCTGCTGGTACTGGCTATGATAACTCGACTTCTGATGTACTTGTAAGTCTCCAGTTTCATTTTACTTGCTACTTATTTTAGTATTTATTTTTTCCCCCACATATAGCTGATCTCAAGCCCGAGTAAAGAAAAAACATTACTTTAGGTGGTTTGCATAAATTTCAAATCAAGATAGTATTACTTGTGACTTTAAGTCGATTCATGTCACAAGATTTGACTAAGTTTTGCTTTTACTATCAACCTTCCGCAATCCTTCTTGTTCACCCGGGCTGACTCTCGTAACACCTCATTAACCGACTGCCCGGCTATGGAAACATAGACAGAAATGGATCCTGTTATTACGTAGTCGATCTCAAATTTATTACTGTTTGAATGCAGAATGTTTTACCAGTTTGGAAGGAAGTGGAGTACTACAAGGACTATCAGAAAAAGCTCAAAGCCTATGTGGGTGAAGAAAAGGCAAAGTTCATAATCAGTGAGGCCTTATATTTGATTAGCATGGGAACAAATGACTTCCTAGAAAACTATTACACACTTCCAAACAGACAATCCCAGTACAGTGTGGATCAGTACCAGGTTTTCCTCGTAGGACTTGCAGAAAATTTTATAAAGGAAATATATGGTTTAGGTGCTAGAAAAATGTCCTTAACAGGTTTACCTCCAATGGGGTGTCTTCCATTGGAGAGGACAACAAATTTCTTCAATGGATTCGGAGAGGGATGCAATGATGAATACAACACTGTGGCTCTGCATTTCAATGAGAAATTGAGTGGTTTAGTGCACAAGTTGAACAAAGAATTGCCTGGCATAAGAGTAGTTTTTTCAAATCCTTACAATGTTTTCTTGCAAATCATCAAGAAACCTTCATTATTTGGTAAGTTTTCTCTAACTTATTTTGTATTGAGTAATTTTATTTATAATAATGATATTTGCTGTCACTTGCCTTCGTAATCGTTTAACATACATGTGAAGTAATGTATGAGACAATAAAAAACTATCACATTAATGAATCAAATTACTAACTGTCACATGTATGCCAACGACTATGATAGTGAGCGATTACAAATAACATTATTCATTTATTAAGCAATAGTCAAACCCCATTAATCAATTATTCAATGCATCCCAACTGCCACCTACATTATTATTTTGCATAGTACCAGGCTGCCAGCGTAGCGTCATAGTTAACCCCAGTGGTTAATTGTTCAATACAAATAAAACACACTACCACCTAGATTGGTATTATATAACATTACTCTTAGCCTTGTTTGTCTACCATTCTCCAAAACTTCTTTTTTTTTTTTTTTTTTTTTTNATCTAAAACTTATTTTTAATCACACGTTCTCACAATAAAATATTTTGTATATAAACTCAAAACTTTTCCTTACTTTGTAACCGCACGTTTTCGAAAAATCATTATTTCAAAACTCATTTTCCTATTAAACTCTTTTTAATGGGTATCAAACAAGAACTTCTGTTTTTGTATAGCGCCAATCTAGATAGCAGTGATCCCGTTAATTAATTGTCTAATGCATTGCGAAGTTTAAAAACAAGTAAAATTTAAAATGCGTCTTTTTATTGCGAAACTTGTTTAGATAAGTTAATTTTTTCTTACTTTTTAAAGTAAAAGGATAATTTTTATAGATGTAACTTTTACATTAGTGTCAAAATAATGAGCTTTTAGTTTTTATCAAAAAAAGGTATTTAGTTTAAAACTTACTTATTTACCTTAAACTTTTTAAGCTTAGCCATACATGCTCAAAATCTTGTCCCAATAAATTTTGGATTTGGCTTGTATAGAACACTAGAAATAATTATAGATGATATATGATTAACTTAATACTGATTAATAATCACTTATTTGGTAAGTTTGTTATTAAATGAGTTGTCATTATGCTGTAAAAAAAAGTTCTTTATAGATGCTAATAATTGTTCATCGTCCGCAACTCGGGAGAAATAAATAACAATAAATGATATAATTATTAGTTTATTTATTAATTATTAATTAGCAGTGGCAGAGCCAGGATTGAAATTTGATTTTGGTGGTCCAAGTTTGCATTCATTATAGATTTTTAACCAAAAATGGAAAAAAGCCGAGTGAATATAATGTCACCTTGTATATGAAATCCTTAGAAACGCACAAGCTATAAAAATATTTGTGGGAAATACATTAATTTTAGTGAAATCTATTAAAACTTGAGTTGGATAGGTTTATATTTATATAAATATTTAAAATTCATTAAAATTTGAGTCGAGGACAGCCCTAAATGAAAAATAAATATACATATAATGTGTATACTTTGATTTTATTTATAAATTATATAATTTAACCTCTAATTGAACATATCACATATTGCCACGTAGACTGGTGTTCTAGCATCAATGATACCAGATAACATTATTCTTACGATAAATAACCGAAGCATCATTAATAGGTGTGAAGAACACCATCTACAATAATCAATAATGCTGCGCTAATCTCTAATATTATCGTTGTTAATAATTTATGCTATAATATTTTATAAGTTCGTGAAAGTTTATTGTGTTTGCCAAAACTTTGTCAACACTTCTCAGAATAATTGCATCCTTCCAAGTGATAAAGCTAGCAATATTTCAAACCCTTTAATTTTTTCTGTCTCACTCACTTACCCAAAAGAAAAAAAAAAATACTTGAAAAAGATTATTGTAATCAATCTTAAATTTAAGACTTAACTTCCTACCGAATAATTTGAAATCGCTTATTTTTGTACAACTTGTGATATCATGGAAGAAAGACATTATTACTAACACATAAAAATTTCTTGACACGGTTGGTCGTGTCTGTCTCTTAACACCTTTATTACTGTATTTCTTGTGATATATTCGCTCTCAGTAAGAAAAGAAAAAATGAAAACCGACATATTCTTAAAAATTGTGGCAATTTATGTATGACAGGGTTTGATGTAGCAGCAGTGGCATGTTGTTCGACGGGAATGTTTGAGATGGGATACACGTGTGCTCAACTGAATCCCTTTACATGTTCAGATGCAAATAAGTATGTATTTTGGGATTCTTTCCATCCAACAGAGAAAACAAATAAGATCATTTCTGACTATGTGCTCAAGAATCGTCTGCATCAGTTTTTGTAGTTAAAAAGTATTTGTTTCTGGAAGTTTTTTGTATAATTAGGGTGTGAATATTTGTTTGTTTGGTCCTATTTGTTTTAAGGTTTGTAATTTATGGGTATGGTATCTTCTATTTCTACGAGTACCCTAATTTGCTTGAATGTTAAACATTGGTCAAATGTTTCTCTCCATTTTAGATATACTGAAGATTTCCTAATCGTTGTACAATGAATCTGAAGGCACATTGTTGCCCAACACTTATTAAGAAACTAGTTTGTTGCACGTGCGATGCACGTGAAGTATATTTATTTAAGCACATTTTAGTACTCGATTTTAGGATTGTATGGACTATGATCTTGTATGATTACATACTCAATCGTATGTTACTTTTGTATGAGTACTATAATTGCTTGTCTTAGACAACGATCAAATATTTCACTCCATTTTAGCATTAAGATAAAATTATCGAAAGGATATTGTATGTTTAGTATTGCTAACACCGTAACTCAGGTAGAACTCAACTACGAGCTAAGGGACAAGCGCACAGCTCTGATTTGTAGGACTAATGTTTTACCAGTGCTCCATGTATCGGTAAAGTAGTTAGCTCCCAAGGAACTTAATTCATCGTGCACACAATTCCAATTTGGTGGACTGCTCCACGCATCATTGATGTGGTGGCTCATGCTGTCACGCAGAACTCGAGTCCGAGACTATACTGGCATCTTTTGGCCTTCTGTAGTTATGCCTGTGACCTTCAGTATGATCCATTTTGCATTCAGGCAAGCAACAAATCTCCGAGCAACTCTTCTATCAATTGAAGATAAATTGCAACAAGGAGATCCAGAAGCAATTGAGTCCTTGAGAAATGCCGGTATCAAGGTTTGGGTTCTAATGGCGGTAGTGGTGGTGGTGGGGTGCAGATGAGGGTTTGGGGTTTTTTTGTTGGGTGGTGATTGTGGTTGTGGTGGTGGAGATGGAGATGGAGATGGAGATGGAGATGGAGGTTGTAACTTTTGGTGGTTGTTTTATGGTAGTTTTTTATGTAGTTTTGTGGTGGATTTTGAGATGGTGGTAGTGCTAGCGATTGTGGTGCATGTGGTGGTTTCGGTGATTATGGTGCTGGTTTTGGATTGAGTTGGATTTATATAAACACGGTTTGTGACCAATAAATTGGATTAATTCGTGACCAATAAATAATTTGTGATCAATATAATAAATAATCTGTGACATTGATGCAATGACACGTGATCTGTGCACAATAGCTTGCGACATGTGACCTGATACATGTCATGTCTTTATGCAATTGTTACATGTCACAAATCAATATTCACATATCACAAGCCAAATAAAATTGGTTACAGATCACTGATTTATGTTCATATGTCAATATTAATTGGTTACATGTAGTTTGCAGGTCACAGGTGATCATTCACAGGCTACATGTCATATTATATAAGTCGCAGATGTTCTCGTGTCAATATTAATTGATCGCGTGTTATAGTTCACTGATTACATGTCATACTATATAGGTCACAGTTGTTGAACATCAACTATGTTTCCACCTCTCTTTCTACTATTTGAGCCGACGATGAATTGAGCAGCGATCAGTTCGTCGCTGAAGAAGATGCTTAGTAGTCGATGACCTTTGTAAATTTTATCTTTCCTCCGATGATGTTATTTGGATGTCGGTGACTATGAGAGTGGATGCTGGCAAAGGGTAGATACTGACACCTGTAAGAGGAGATTGTGGCGGGATGGATGTCGTGACTGTGGTCGGATTGAAGAGAAATTGATATTATTTTATAAATAATTTTTTATTTAATTAATAAAATGTAATTACCACATGATTTCTAAAAAGTTAAACTTGTTCCCTTAAATTTGTGCAGTCTTAATGCCTAAATTGTGATTTTTTTCCCTTCTCAAATTGACATGACCCACTCTTGTAACTATAATGGGCTCGAAACAAATTACTGATAATAAATACTAATTAAGTGTAAAACCCATGGCCAACTATGATATGATACTAAACAGTTAATTATTTGACAAAACTTAGACGTCTTGTGGAATATATGAGAGTGACAATCATAACCGATATGTGTAGATAATGAGGCTACTATTACACTATTCAATGAAGTTGAAATACATTTTGCTCATCGTACAATTCAATATTAGCTTCATTATCACAGACCAACTGATCATTACTCTAAAAATAAATTGCTTCTATACAATATTTGAAATAATCGAGAACCACCTGCCCCTCTGGCTCTGATACTCGCACAACTTGATAAAAACAAAGAAAATTAGTAAGATTAAACATCTTTTAGATTAAACATCTTCAGTCAAAAATGGCGGCCTATGCCTCTTAAGGCAGCTTAATACATTGAACTACATAAAGATTAAATTGTATTAAAGAAGAATACATAGCATTTTTTTGTCATAATTAGTCCTACACAACAAACATGCCATCAATGTTTAACTCTCATCTTCGAGGAGTTCTAAGTGATCGATCAACTACCAACATATAAAAGTAAAGGGAAAAGAAAATTTTAGTTCAACATAATATATATTGACAAATTAATTAAGCTATTTATTGCTTCACCCATGAAGTTTGGAGGAAATCAGCATACAAAAAGAAAAACTGCAATCCCCCATGTGATTTCTCTGGAAAGTGAGAGAATCTATAGACACATCAAGAAAGATATGATACACATGCCATCACACAATGGCAATAAATGAAAAACAGGAAAATAAAATTAAAGAAGTAATTCAGCAACATACTTCTACACCCTTGGACAATCTGAACAATATAGTAGGTCGTTCCAGACACGAGCAGTCTCTGATTTATAACTTCAGTATGCAGGTGGTGTTGCAGACTGGAGCAGTATCTGATCTTTGTAAACTTCAGTACGGAGCTTATCCGGAAAAATATGAATGGAAAAAATTGTCCCGAAGAAAGTGTACCTCTTTTACCACCCAAGTTCGGGCCTATAAACAAAGCAGTTTATGACTAAATTTTCTCCTTGTGAAAGAGTAAATCAAAATGTCACTATTAATGTACAACTGGCTCATCCGGAATTCCCAGCAACCTCTGCAGCACGCTGCCTCATCATTTCCATCACAGCTGCCCTTCTTCGGGAATCAGATTGCTGTTGCAGCCTTCTAATGTGCTCAGTCAAATCTCTGCATCAAAACATTGTACATAAATTCATATGATTTCTAGAACAAAACTAGCGTTCCACTTGAGTGATGACAGAGATATGGGGGGATTTCAAATTCTCAAGGATGAAAGAGAGAGGTGAACAGACCTGCAGCGCGGTACAGTGCATTGAGATTCTTTGCAGGCTCGAGAATGAAGCTGAAGAAGATACCACATTTTCTTACAGAGAGCACACCCACCAGAAGCACGTATTTTGCACAGCATACCGTGGCGGAAAAGTCCCTTCACCTTGCGACAGTTTGGATATAGGCAATTTGGAGAACGACACTGAGAAGCATGCACCAGGAGATCAAGCATTTTCCTAAGCTGCAAAGTAAAATAGATATCGTGTCAATAAGTGAGGTGTTTTTCCCCAGTCACTATGCAACACTTGTCTGCAATCAGAACTGACAGGTCACCATCATGTATGACTTTCAAATGCAAATGAACCATCTCTTTTGGAATGCATGCTTGTTCAGGCGCTTATGAATGACCTATACCTCTGGTGGAAAAAGCCAACCTTGGACTTTAATATGTGTGTGTGTGTGTGTATCTTTGTCCAATTATTTTAATTGAAGTGCATTTCAGGCAAAGAGGTGTACAACACATTGAAAGAGCAAAAAGTGATGTGTATAGCAAGACCTAAAAAATTAATGATAATGATGTAAAAGTAGCAAAATGAAGTGAAACAACACGAAATAAAAGAAATGAAAAAAGCACCTGCTGAACTCGGAATTGCCTTGCTTCTTTATTTTGTGCATCACGTTCATTGGATAACTGATTAGTTAACTTATGAGGATGACTAATCCCAACCTCTTTTTGATAACAAGCATTGCATACATCATAATCTGGGCATGTCTCACAGTGCCAACCTTGACCGGCTTCTATATCATGTTGACATACATTACATGTCATTACAAATGCTGGGGCAGTGGGATTGTGAAGATGGTAGAGGACCATCATCGAGGAATGCTTAGCACGACGCAGGGTATCATATTGATAATGGTTTCCTTGACAAAGGCTAAGAAATGCCTGCCTCGTATCAAAGAATTCACTCTCAAGAATCTCATCTTTATCTTTGGTATCAACAGGAACATCATTGATTTCTACCTGCAGTTTTTTCAACTTCTAAATACTGTCTAATTCATGTAGAAAACGGAGATCAATGAAGTATGATTAAAACCATTTGTGCAAAAAATTGTAACCCTGCAGAATTTACCAAGTAAAGTACATGCTTGTCCTTTTGATTCATAGGATGTCTATCTCGGTACTCGTGTTTTTGCTCAGATTCATAGCACCTGGAGAAAGCCAAGAGAATAAAGGAGTCCTATGGTTAAATAAAACGGTACTACATCGATTATACATCCAGTTATTGTTCATGGACTTCATTCATTTGCATACAAGTGTGGATGACAGATGAGTGGGAAACGTGATTTCAGTAAAAGAGATTTATCGTCTAAAGGAAATTATTAATAAAATTGATTTGAAGAATAACTTGCATACCACTTACCATGGAAATAATAGTAATTAAGAAATCCACAGAATATTACTGGATTCATTTTGCAGAAAACCTCAATAGAAAACAACTAATTTTTGAATGCCAAACTTTTTTTGGCCAACATCAAATATATAGCTTTACAAATTCTTATTGCACTCCGTTTCCTCTATCTCACAGGAACTAAGCTCCTCGATGATAGAACAGTAGGTCATTGAGTGGTTCACTGGAGCATCTAACATGGCACGAAATCAATGACGGACCATATAACTCTCAAAGATACAAAAAAACAGATATCGCGAGCACAGAATGTTCAAGCTAGATATTCTATTTTCAATATGTATCTAATATCTGTTTCCTGAGTTTACCTCCACTTCCCCTCTCAGACTAGGAGGGAGGTTGAGGGAGGAAGGGGAAAGGGGTCTTGTTGGTAAGGGAAAAAGCCTGATAAACTTCTCCATGGCAATCTAAACTTAGCACGCATCAGCTTTTATTAATATCTATCTAGAGCAGGAATAAAATGGATAGCTCTAGAAAGAAAAAGTCCAGGAAAGAGAAACAAAAAATAGTAATTAATTTGATGCCTAAAATGTCAGCAGACTCCTTACTTGTCACAGAGCTGAAAGTTTTTGCACTGTTTGCAAACCCAACGATTTCCAGATACCATTAGAATGCTGCAGTGTGAGCATGCATGTTGCAAGTGAACCATGATAAAGTCCTCCTTCATCGGAGAAATCGTCTCACCAAGCTAAAAACAGAAGAAGTTTATAAGAACCAATAAAAAGACATGCAGTAATGTATTCAACAGTAAGAGCTGGTGGAAAGAACCTCATAAAGAAAAAAGCATCAAAAACATAAATCAACAGTCAAAATGTGAGAGAAAATCCACAAAAACAATTAAAAGGAGAGAAAAAATAAATAACTATAAGCAAATAAACTGTGACTATTTTTAAGTGCCTGTAATATTTCGTTTTAGAAATACTAATAATAACAACTATATCGTAATTGGTAGGTATTCAAAATAAAAGATTACAATCTAGAGAAATTTAAACCCAAAAGAAAAATGTAAACACGGGCAATAAAATTACTTTATGCATTAACAGGAGGTCCCTCGATGCATTGGCAGAAAGATCAGCTTGACCAGATGCCTTTAAAGCTCTTTTTGTGATCGTTCTTTTCGTAGCTCCCTTCTTATGCTGTTTCCTCCCATCCTCTTCTTGTTGTAGTTGATAGATCATGTCCTCTGCAGCACCAGGCCAGTAATCTCCATCAAAGTATGGCAACCGTGCCGCAGTCAACTTAGCTTTACATTCGCCAGTAGAAACAAAGAAATGATCGTATAAATTAGTAAGATCAACTACAACATTTTCCTTTGCAGCTTTTCTTAACATGGACAAGTACCTGAAATAAAAGATAAACATCCATGACAATATCAAAAAGTGATAGCAAAAATAAATAAGACAGTCTCAAATTAGAAGACTATCAATCTTACCACTCCCTGAGTTTATCAGATTTTGGCGTCTTTTGAATTTCTGGGTGGCAATATAAAATGTAGTCTTCGCCCTTTAATGGAGGACAAGCCCATATATAGCAGCTTGTGAAACCACGCAATTTGCAATATTCTAAATATCCAATCTGTAGGGAATTACTATATTGTTCAGATGTCAATATAACGAATTGAAACAATATTTGTTTTGCCTTGCATGAATCAGGCGCAAAAATTTAGTATGGAATGAAATGAAGGAATAAACTTGCCAAAATTTCATGGTACACAAATGTCCGAAGAGCCTCTCCTGTCACTGTTTTGACGTCTGGCCTGAAATACTTCACAGAATCTAGATATGAAAGATAAACTCGGCGCTGATTTGGCTGCTGACATTCTGATCCAAATTCTTGAACGTACATCCCAAAAAGGCATACTTCGACGCCTTCAATTTTCTGAAATAACAATACCACCTGGAAGATGCAAACTTTAGTTCGTAGCTCAAGAAGTTAATTGATGACATTTTCCAGATTCAATTTAATAAGTGTAATCTTGTCAAAGAATTAGTTTTCCATGTCATATGTCATAATTATAGAAAACTACATAGTCTACTTAAATGTGCAAGGATGTATTTCAACTTGAATTTCTATAACCAGATCAGATGGATTTAATAACATTGAAGGCTCAGAGGTCAGCATCCATCAATTCACATAAGAAGAAGATGAAAGGAAATAAGAGCAGCCAGTCAAAGCACTAAAGAAAAGTGATTATTTTAAATTCTTTCAAGATGGTGTGTATTCATATAATTATAGATGAACTTAAAACTGGGAAACTTTTTACAAGGACCTTGAAATCATAGAGTTGTGCTGTTTAATCTAGATCACCATAAGCAACCTGCGTTTAAATTGTGTACAGCCTACCCTAGATTTGTATGGCAACTTGGAAGATTACATTTTTGGTCTTATCATACCTTAGATTTATATGCAAACTCCGATGGATAGTTTTCCTCTTGAAAAATTTCAAGAAACCTAGGTTTAACTTCCAACTTCTTATCCACAGATGATACAACTCTCAGAACAAGTGCTTCTGCTCCAGGAACCTGGAAAAATCAATGTAACAGTAATCACATAACTGAAAAAGAAGAATATAAAATAAAAAGGTAAAGAGGGAAATAACAAATAGAAAACCAAAAAGTAAAAGTTTACACCATTGGAATGCACTATATTAGAACTTCAATGTGAGGATTTATGCACAAGTACACACAATGAAGACAACCCCCACAGCCGAAAAATAAGAAAAGAAAATGAAGAAGATTTGCCAAATGCCAAAGAAGGAAATATAATAGGTTTTCGTATTCTTGAAGACTAATAGAAATTGTGAAAGACGAAATGGGATCCAAATTTCAGTCCTGTTTGAGCCTCATTTTTGGTGTAGAATGTATTTTGAAATAGTAGATTAATGGAAAATGGATGGTTAAAAAATAAAAAAAAGATTTGGATTTGAGTGTAATATTATTTTATTAAAGAACCTGTAGTTGAAAAGAATAGAGAGAAAAATATATTTTTGAAAAAATGGGGATCAAACAAGGGCTTCATTTCAATAAGCATTCAAGAAAGACATTACAATCAAAATAGTATTAGAAATCTCCATCAGTTAATGCAAAGCCAGCGTTAACAGCTTATTCATAAAACATAACAGAATATAGTTTCACGACACTAAGATGAATAGTGTGATATTTCAGTGCCATATTCTCCATAATTAACATAAGTGACCAAATTCAAACTCTATTACATAGTACAACATTTTAGGAGCCCTTACCTATTTCAGAACCACATGAATATTCGAAATTATTAAAATAGTATCAACATATGTTGATTAAACCCCATAAGAATCTCTAGTATAAGATGACCCGGATAACAAATTCAAAATATTCATCAGCAACACATGGAACGTACATTTCTTGAAATACAAACTATCTAAATTCAAGGATAATGGAAGCGTCTACTGATTCTACACATTCTCATATTTCTGTCAACTGAATTACCTCATCATAAGTTTTTCTTTGAGCCCTTGCCCTGTCCAGTCTTTCTTGCTTCAATCGTCCAAACAGTCGCTGCTCAATGTGGTCACTCAAAATTGTTCTAGGCAAATCTTTTGCTCCAAGAACGGCACTCTGTGGTAATGGCATACGTTCTCCTCTTTCCACTTCTGCTATATAACAATTTGGGCATGTATACTCAGCTTGTCCACCATCATTCCTTCTGCCATTAAATAACGCACATATTTGATGTTGCCAAGCTTCACACTTGTCACATTGAACCCACTGCACAAAGCAGATTACTTCGTATCTCAAGGGAACAGTTTCATGGTCAAAAAATATTATAAGAAGCAGAAATAACATACCCATTCTTCAGTTTCTTCATCGTTTTTCTTCTTCTCCAACCTTGCCTTTGGAATAGGAGTTCTATCAGCCATGATGGTGTCTCCACGAGCCTCATTGTAACATGGAATGCAGAAGCAATGACGAGTATCTCCAGCTCCAATGGTATAATACATTGCATTTCTTTTTATGCGAGCACCACAAGGCGTACAATATAGAGGCGGCGGTTCAAAGGCAAGCTTCTCAACTGCACACAACTGGCAAGAATTTTCACTCATTGAATGTTCCATTGCTTGATTCTTTTCAGCTTTTGCTTTGCTCTGTAAAAGAAAACATGAATTAGAAGGATTGAATCCAATATGTTCTACTGACAGATATAATAATTTCTAGTGGCTGAAATGCAGCAAATAGGCCAGCAGCTTAATGGTGCTGAAACAATGATATAACTTATACATCTGCACTCCCACTCACCCCCATTAAAAAGTAACGAAAGCATTGGATAAGGTTCTACCAACTTACCTGGCCAACCCACTGTCTAAGACCTGCAATGTGCTCCCGGACTTGCTCAGGAGTGAACAATTCTGTCAATGACACTCCCTTTATGTTTGGCTTCCCAGACTTGGACGCATTTTCTGAAGGTGGAGACGTATTTTCTTGTTTACCCTGGTCCAATTCCTTCTTAATCTTAATGACCTCCTGCACCTTCAGTACAACAGAATTCTCTGATTTGATAGTAGAGTCTTCAGTATTCTGGAGGTGGGTATCATCCAAATTTTCATTTTTCATCTCAACACTTTTAGGACTTCCTTGTTTACTTAAAGAAATTTCCATCTCTACTTTGGGAACTTCTGGTTCCATTGTCAAACAAGGATTAACATGTTGTTCAATATGCTGTGCATCCTTGAGGGAATGAGGTTCATTTATGATCGGAACTGGTATAGCAGAACTCTCACTCTCAGGCACAAGAGGTTGGGAGGCCTGTTCCATCTTTAGGCGTTTAACATTAGGCTGTAAATCTTCTGGAGTTTCTGCAATAGCTGGACTCATCTTGCGTGTCGACATACCCATAATTTCACTTGTATTATAGGACTTACAAGATCCATTGACTGAACTTGGCAGACCAGAAACCAGATCAGGGCGACCATACGCCTTTAGATATGACCTCACATAATTCTTTACAGGAATGCAAACCGGGCAACTTGTATCCCTACAATGCCTGTGATGATTAACCAGAACTTTTGTAGCACGACATCGAGTATATGGACATTGAAATACACTACATTGTTCCATATGCCTCAACAGTTTCTGAACATTTACGCAATTAGGATCACATTTCCCCTCTAGAGCAGGACATCGACGAGCATGCCTTAAAAGTAACAGCCATTTCTGTTGATTCTTGAACTGTAGTTCACGATTAAGGTTACCAGATCTGCACCCAGCACCACCGACATTTGGAGGTTCTGCTGATTTGGTAGCATCAGGTTCACCAATCATTGATTCCTCAGAGGATAGATTATTTCGCTCAGCTACATCCTGCCCAGGTATTCTCTGACGAAATTCCTCTGGCACAATTTGATCCTGAAGGAATTTCCCTGCCATATGAGACCCATCATGAGTTTTGGGATTCCACAAATCATGCAGCGTTGAATCTAATTGGACAGTACCAGAAAAACCACTAAAATCACTTTGAGAATTAGAAGCAAATTGATGCGGATGCGAAAATTGTTGCATGTGCTCAGAAGTTTGAGCTACTGATGAACAGATATCATGCGAGTAAGATGGGTGTGAAAGGAACTGAGAACTTCTACAATGGTCTTCCATAGAATTGTGTGGTAACTGATTCTGCATATCAGAATATTGGAATTGCTCAGAGACTTGTGAGCGCGGATTTTCATCCTGGTGCTCTGTTCCAGGCTCGGGCTTTACTTTAGAACCTATATCAGATGGCAGCTGAGACTCTGAAAAGGCAGCATTCAAAAGCTGGTGTCTTTGACTTTGCTGCTCTTGTTGGAGTTGATGTTGACCAAGTTGCCGATGCTGAAAGTGATACGTAGGCTTTTGAAATTGTTTAGGCTTCATTCTTATCATCTGTTGAGTTGCGTGCATATTCAACTGATTGGCCATCAACGGGGGGTTTGAATTGGGCATGGACTGCAAGGACACTGCATTAAATTTCTTATCGTTCATCATTGACTCAACAGTGGTTACAGGAACATTCAAGTTTCCAGACCCCGAAGCATCAGATGAACCAAGTTCATATCTGTCACCTGCAAGTGGCCTAGTTACAGTAAAAGGCAACAGAAAGATGTTCTACACATTTTTGCATGTTAACACATTTTATGAGAGAAAGAGAGTACCCTGCATTTCTGGTCGCTGATGTTGATTGAAATGTGGGTGTGAGGATTTTGGGGAGTTCCCATGCATGGTTCCCATTAAATAGCCCTCTGAAGTTCCCGGACCATTCATTGGCGGTATATTGTTTCCAACCACCCCTAGCCCACCATTTAAGGACCCAGGTGACACTCCATAGGACATTTGCTGCAAGGTGGACCTATCCATATGACCACTAATACTATGCAACATACGACTATTTTGACCACCAACGTGCTGCTTTTGCTGCATTGGCTGTGATACAATAGCAGGTTCAACAGCTGGAAATGCACAAACATTATTAGATGACTCCGGGTTCATGGAAGATTGATAATTGGCATTATTATTCACATCATTATGAGGATTACTAAATCCAGGAGTAGGTATCATTTGGCTGGTCATTCTCGGTACCCCCATGGAAGTCAAAATGCTATTTCCACCCGAACTGATTGAGAAACTGGAAGATGATTGTTGATGTCCACTAGCCAAAGTACCTGCAAATATTTGTCTTGTGAGACGGGAATTAGCAAAGGCAAGTTGATAGCTTTACTTGTTTACAGAGAAATTAGAAAATAAAGAAGCATTAAATGAACTAAAAAAAATCATGCACAGTCCCAGAAGGCCCCTTTCCAGCTGGCAAGAAGATTCCAGTATTGACAGTGGGGGATGCAATTGAATTACCATTGTTAGCAACAACACAACTATCGACCGATGAAGTTCTTGTCAGGATTGAATTCCCTGTTTGAGGTAATCCAGGAGTCGGAATCATTGTACCAATGGAAGAGGAAGTATTAGCATGAGAAAATTGCTGGTTGTGGTTACTCATCCGTCTAATCAGCAGATGTAAACGACTCTCCAAGGTTTGCAGGTTTAGATACTCCTCCTGATAATGCAAGAAAAGAGAGAAAAAATAAAAACATGTTTACATGATTAATAGTTAATTATTCACTTAATAAAGAGCACTCATTGATGTTCAACACCCCCAAATAGATGTAAAACATCATTACAAAAATAAAAATATAACAAACCTTGGACGTAGCACTCCTCAATAGACCCTCCTCTAAGCGTTTTACTATATCCAGTAGTTTCCTATGGGGAGGGCCCAGAGTTTGTTGTCGACGCTGCATGAGAAATTCATAGCTGCACAACAGATAAGACAATTTCATCAGCCCACAATTGTTTATCCACTTGAAATTTAGGCTAAATTTCTTTATTCATCAAATTCAAGAGTTATTTATACAAAAATAATCCTACCTATAATAAATAACACTCCTCCGATCCAAAAGATTCCACTATATAAAAAGTGTCGCCTTTGTTGAAAAATTTAGATAGTTTAAAAGAATTTATATCAATGAGTCCTGTACTTTTTAGAAAAAAATTGCGCGTTAGCATATCCGTGTCATGTAAAGTCGTGTTCATGTCAAGTATCAGTGTCCACCCAAATATTTAGGAACAGTTGCAACAAATAATATTATACAACACCAAGAGTACATAACATTTTTCAGCTATATATCGACTGAGAAGTCATTGTAAACTAATTTATTAGGAATTTGTATTCATATGCATCTATCATCTCAAAAAACTAGTATAGTATGTTAAATTTATGCCACCACAATGCAGCAGTAGACGTTACTGATTTCACTAAGCCAGAACACAAGCCATAATACACAAGCAAAACATGAACATATTACTCCTGGTCAAATATTACTTATAATCTAGAAAAAGTGGTCAATCTTACTTGAAGAAAGTAAAATAAGAAAAGTAATTTCAATGAAAAGGTGGCGTTTTATAAAATTCGATAGCAAATATTTAGATGCAAATAACTTCAAAGCACCTTTCTATTATTAAACATCAGTACAGTGTGGATCCACCTGCCGAGGGGGTGGGGGAAGAGTATGTTGTGTGTGTGTGAGAGAGAGGCCGGCCGGCCGGCCGGCAAAGTAAACAGGTATTGCAGTTGAATTTTAGAAACAAAGCTCAGAATTGTGAACATTGAGTCATAATGCACTTATGGATAAGTTTGCGGAAATTACTGTAATAGAGCACAAATCAGCCACATTCAAATTGATTAAGGTCTGAGGATACAACACATGCAGCACCACAAAGACTTGATGCCAAGCAGATAAAAGATATTATTAACTCATAACAAGGACAATCAATCCATCAACATGCACACCATCCAATTGAGAAAAATTAAAAAAATCATTAACACAACAAGAAAAAGCATATTTATGAAGGACGTAAAAAATTAAAAGGCTTACATCCTTTGCGTCATACGTCTGCGTGCTTCCACAAATTCAGAGTCCATGTTTATAACAATATGATGGACACCACGATTTTTTATATGTCCAGGCAAGGGACTTCCTTTTTGCTGCAGTAGCCCAGGCAACGAAGTACCTGCCTTGTTTGGTACCAGTCGTGATATCTGTGCAGGAAGGTGTGTCTGCAAATTCATCTTTACTGTAAGCTAAACAATGTGTTCCTCGTAACATGATTTATAAGGTTCCACCATCTAGTTAACATGTACCCCACCTCAGTCACATTCCATGCAAAATAACATCCACAATCTATCTGTCTAAGAAAAAGAAGATGAAAAAACAATCACATTGACAAATGCATTCCGCAAATTTTGGTGCCGGGTATTTCACCTATTACACTTGAGGGGCAGCCAGTTTTTAAGGCAATGGAAAACCATAAGAAACCGCATCAAAAATTCAAAAGAAATATTGTTGAAAAAATCACTGTTGCTAGAGAACGATTACCGTCAAGAAATAACAATTCTGGAAAAATAAAATAAATTATAAGGAGTTGAGTTCAAATTAGATCATTCACAACAAACAAATCGAGTCGATTTCAACATATAAAGCCCGTTTTAACACTAATACAATCCGATATTACCTTCCAAGTTTGATGATAAGAAGTTGAGGAGAAATCACTGCCACATAAGATAAATTGGTGCAAGGGGGTTGATGAATTTGTTCCCAATTTTGGGTGTAATACAGGGAAAGAAAACCTAGGCCCGCTCTTCCCCCTTTGCTAAACAGATGTCGGGTTGTTCTTTGATTGGCCAGCCTTTTAATTGGGCTTTACGAATATTTTTTTGGACTTGTTAGTGTTAATCTATATCAATAATATATAAAATATCAATAATAATATATAAAATAACACGTCAAGTGAGAATTATATTTTGAACTATTTTAACCTTACTACAATTCA
>CAIGRN010038319.1:0-22114 GCA_903798345.1 Fraxinus anomala
CAATCACATCTCCAAAGATAAATAGCATGAGGATACCTTTTTATGTTTGAATACAATTAGCGTGAATGAAGAAGAGAAACATGTGACTATTTATTCTTATCTACTTATATTCAGTTCATGGTAATGAGAGTGTAATGAAAGTATGTTTCATATCCAAGAGCGAATAGATTCTAAGAATATTATCGTATCGATAGTTAGTGGATAGATTTCGACATTTGTACATCAGTTTTTACCACCCTGATTAATAGGAAGTGTGTTGACAAAAAAACTATTGGATGAAAAATGATTTTTTTTAAAACTTTCGAATGACATAATGACACATATTCAGTCATTGAAGTTGTCAGGGAAGATGTAAACGAAGTAAGGTTGGTTAGTGGATTCCTTGTATTGTTGTGTGGATCTTGCTACATGTACATAATGATACCTAATACCAGACACTCTTATCATTTATACAAGTAGCAGAAGCCTTGTTGTGTAGGGTTACATCCTTGTCGGGACTTGAGCCATGAAGGAAATAATGCTGTGTTTCCTTTTCACTTTCTGTCCTTTTCTTTTGTTTTTGTTTCATTACTTTCGTGCTCAAACATGAGGAAGAAAATAAGATTTTCAAATGGCTTTTTCATGCATTTGCAGAGTTAAATGCACTGTGGGTCCCTAACTTTGAGTGGATCCATCTTCAACTCAGTGTTATTAGATTAGTTAACTTCGATTTGTTTACATTTCTAGTCATTCGTCTCTATCTTGATACAATCAAGTTATCCAACTGTGATTTATCTGCAAATCTGATCATTCTATGAATTGCTTCGTCAATTTAACTAATGCCATGTGCTGACTTGAACATTATTACTAACGTCCGACTATCAGATATGTCCATGTCACACAACAATGCACTTCATCTATCTTAAAAATTTTCTTTAAAACGATATAAATTGAAATTACGCTTTATGTCAACTATTCATTATTTTTAACATTGAGTCGACATATTTCGTTCATTAAATTGGCCGTAGTGGATAAAGTGATGTGATCTACAAGAAAATCGAAGTCGGACGAGTTGTTCGCACCATATTGAATCATGTCCTGTTGGAATCTCACAATGTTATGTTTTTGTAATGAATAGAAAATCAGAAATTCTAATAGGCATTTCTTTGAAAATAGAAAATACCAACTTGACTTCGACTGCATGTTGATATGGACGTATTTATCAAACGGGAAATCGTACACTATAGATTAAAAATTATTCAAAACCTTAGAATAATATAAAGGACCTAACTTGATCTAATGCATGTGATGTACTACACCAAACTTAGGTGGAAAAAAATTATTATCTTCGTGTTCTTCGATTAATAAGTATATTTTTGCAAACCAATTCGAAGTCCATCTCTTACCCCTACGATCACTTGGTGGGAATATAATAAGTCGTACTCGACGAAGTTTTTCTGAGATTTTAAGTTAGTTAAATTTCATTTTTAATTAAATAGTTTATTTGATCCACAATTTTTATTGAATTTTTAATCACACATTTTACTAGATTCACGAGCTATAATCTCAAATGTTTAGGGACTAAGTTAGACGGTTAGGGAATACACATTACCATTATGTACATGTCAAATTTCTTATTTAATAAAAGATGTTCATGTGTAATGATAAGACTTAAATTCAAATCTAGTCTTTTATCGGTTTATATATCTATATTTTAATGAACTTTCTCAAATATTATTAAATTTAAGAGGTTTTTTCGAGTTGCTATTAAAGTTTCTCAAATGGTTTCCATGATATCATTGAACTTTAAAAGTTTTTGAGTTGCTATTAAACTTACCCACATGTTATTCAATCCATCACTCCGTCACTATCCGTTTTCAAAACATACATCACTTGGGATTTGATGTTTGGATTTTGACTTGGTGTTGTTTAATTAAAATATAATAATTTGTCTATCCCAAATAGAATGTGTACTTCTGTTTTCTAATTTTATTGGGCTATTCAAGAAAAATTGCAGTAACGGTCCCTAACCTTCTCAATTTTTGCAGACTTTATCGTAACCTTCAATTTGTGTCAACGAAGATCTCTAACATTTCAAAAATATGTTTTTAAAGTCCAAATGGATTGAATCCATCCATTTTTTCGTTAGTTGACCAAAAAAATGATTTCAACCAAATTTGACAATGGCAAAATGGTATATTTAGTATTAATCTTGTTTGTCCAATGGTCACTTTTTTTTTTTACCATTTTGAATTTTGACGCACAATGGATAGCTTAGTTGTCCGATTCAGAATGCAGACGTTCGGACTGGTTGTTCGGTTAGTCAGAATTTTTGGTGTTTTGACCTTTATAAATATCATTTTACTTTGCATTCATTACAACACTTTTGAAAGCATTTAAGTGAGATATCCTTGAGCTAAATTATATTGATCTTACATCTTGTTTATCTTTATCATTCACTTTGAAAAACTTTTGATTGGATCAACATTTGAAAAACATTTTTTTTATCAAAGCTTTTTCCTTACCTAGCACTTGAACTTCATTCATTGCTATTCATTAAAGTGTTATATATTTCCCTCTTTGTAACTAATTTGATAATATCATTTATTGTGAGAAAAGTTCCAAGTTGTAAAATCATTTTTTTAAAATTTGTGGGTCATATTAAGGTTCCAGAAAGCTCAATATTGTATAAGGATCGGTACTCCTTATTTATAAATCAACGAAATTATTATAAGGGTTTGAATTGCACCATAAGTCAATCAAATTTAGTGAAAAAACCTTTCTTGTGACAAAAAGTTTGGTAACAGAGGACTTAGATCATTATTTGATATCAAACCTCCACAATTACATCGTTTGCACACTCTCTTCCATTTTACTTATTGTTTTTTTACTTGTGCAATTTTATTTGATTGACTTATTCATTCTCAACTTGCTTGAATTTAAATCACTTTTCGAAAACGTTTTTAAAAATTAATTCACCTCCTCTTGGTTAGTTTTTCTTGGGCTATCACTAAAAAGATTTTGAAATGTTTGAAATTATGTAGCTTCAAGTGTTAAATATTTTTGTTTATCTTTGCATGGCTTGTTTGGCTTAAAAATGATAGCAGTAAAACATATCATGTACTTATATAAGCATTTGAACGTTGTCAGTTTGAGAGCAATAAGAATGGGCTTAGGCTTACTGTATATGGTTTTGTATAATTGTTTTTTTAAGTTTTTTTTCTTCTATAGTTGCTTGTTTTTTGCAGCTTTGAGATGAAATGTGTTGAAAAGGGATCTCAAGACACATGGAAACAAAAGAATGAATGTTCCATTTTTATCTATGTGGTCCAAACAATATCAAAATAAGTCATATTCCCAATAAATTCAAAGTTGACCACATGAACCCTCTTTTATCATTTTGTTCGGTTTAAAATTTGAACAAAGTTATGTGCTGGTCACAACCCACTGCAACCCTCTTCCTGTACCAAGACTGGGAGACTACCAATGGAAAATATTGACAGAATTCCTTCGTCCCAAAAATTTTCAAATATAATTGAACCATCAAACGCAAACTAATATAAGCACATTTGAATGTATAAAAGGAATAGAGAAGCCACATGAGCCTGTGGCATTAATAAAGTGAATTCACTTGTTAATTTTTTATTTATTTTTTGTTATACCATCATTAATGATTCTGTTTGGGACCATATTTTATTTTTGGAATGTTTCATGAGTTGCCAATTTTTGAAAAACATATATTTATTTAATTGAAGCACTAATGACTAACAAAAATACAATAGAAATTATTGATAAAACTTTAAGAGATATTTTGGACAATTCAAAACCATTTGATAGAAAAGTTTTTGTATTCAGAAGAGATTTTCTCCAAGTACTGCATGTCGTCCCAAAAGTAACAAAGCAACAAATAATTAACCAAAATTTGTTTAGATCGTATATTTGGGAGAAAATGAAAAAGTTGCAATTAAATCAAAACATATGCACTCAAAATGATAATCGATTTATACAATACTTGATCCAAATTGGTAATGGAGCAGAATCTTACATAGAAGGTGATTTCATCAACTTACCGAAGGCAATATGTCGCACTTTCTCGCAGAGCTTCAACGCAAATAACAATTTTTTTTTTTTGTAAAAGCAAAAAATAAACATTGTATATAGAGAAGTGTTTTTGTAATCAAAATATTATATTTCAATTTATTCAACATTTACACATTATATGCATAGGGCATGTTTGAGCCCCATTTTCTTTTGAAAATGAATTTTAGAATAATAGATTGATGGAAAATGTGTGGTTAAAAAAAAAAATTGGGTTTGCGTGTAATATTATTTTATTGAAGAATGTGTGGTTAAAAAGAAGAAAGAGAAAATGTACTTTGTAAATATGGATATTAAACAAGGGCATAATTTCATAA
The DNA here is from genome assembly GCA_903798345.1 of Fraxinus anomala. Classification (NCBI taxonomy): domain Eukaryota; kingdom Viridiplantae; phylum Streptophyta; class Magnoliopsida; order Lamiales; family Oleaceae; genus Fraxinus; species Fraxinus anomala. The sequence continues at coordinate 4,395 of CAIGRN010038319.1, forward strand.
AATTATATATATATATATATATATATATATATATATATATATATATTAATAATTTTAATTTTTCGTTGAAAACTATTAATTACCTTAACTACTTTTAAAATAGTATTAATATTTCAAAAATATTACGCATATCATTCATTCGATACATATGCAACGCACGTGCTTGCTACTGATTAATATTAAAGTGTTTATAAACAGTTCCAAATCTGATTTAAGAATAATTAATGCTTTGAGATTGAAATGTAGGTANATATTACGCATATCATTCATTCGATACATATGCAACGCACGTGCTTGCTACTGATTAATATTAAAGTGTTTATAAACAGTTCCAAATCTGATTTAAGAATAATTAATGCTTTGAGATTGAAATGTAGGTAACAACTTTTGTATCCTCAATTTTTATAAGTTTCCCAAGAACCAAGCTCCCCAGGTCAGGCACTGCTAGCGGCCTCCTTGAATCCACGTCAATGAAACTTGTAAGAAAATCAATCCAATCTCAAGTTATTTATAAGAAAATTAATCATTACAATTTCCCAAAATAATTATAAACATACCAAAAAAATCAAAATCTAACGCTAATAAATATTTCTACTTATTGTAACCGAGTGTAGCTGACTGATGTAATTTAAAAATCAAATTTGAAAGGATTTTTAGAATGGGAAACTCGATCCCAAATCTCAAGTAGTTTTCAGCTCTGTTGAATTTTGCAACGAGTGTCTAAAATTTGCTAAAATTTCAATGATATTTGTTTCTGGCACTTGGTAAAAATTAATTTCGGAACAATTCTAGCTGAATTTGGTTTGAAATTGTTTAGGGCCCCGTTTGATTTTAGTTTTAGTTTTTAGTTTATTTTCAATTTTCTGTTTTGAAGTTCTATTTTCAGATTACTAAAAACGCATTTGAATTAAATTTTGAAAAATTATTTCTTAAAACAAAAAAAAAGTAGAAAATATGTTTAGCTTGAAATTTTGAAAAATTATCTTATTGCATTTTATTCCATGAAATTTGTTTATTTGTTAAAAATAGAACAATTTTTTTTATTAAATATTATCAAGTAATGTGTACATTTTAAAGTTGATGAATTTTACAATATTTTTTCTCTTTACAAAAGTAAAATAAAAATAAATAATAAATTGAGTTAAAAATATAGGAAATAAAAATAAAATTAATGATATGGATTGAGAATATTTTATCTTTGTTCATTTAAATATGTATTCTTAAAAATTTACGTAAATAATCATTAAAAGTTTGAATTATATTTATTTTTTTGTCATTTGTATTATTTTTTAAAAATTAGAATTTTATTTTAGATTTTATTTTTAGATTTTTTTATATTTTAGAATTTTATTTGTTAAAATTTTATATTTATATTTTTTAATATTCTTAATTTTTAAAATTTTATTTGAATAAAATTTATTTAAATGTTGAAAACACTCAAAACGTCTAAAATACATTTTGAAATTTATGTTGTAAGTTTATCATTGTTTTTTGAAAATGTATTTTTAAGCTTTGGATTATAGTTAATTTAGGTTAGCCAGTTATAGGATATGTTTGTTAATTTTTGAGGGCAAATCTCAACTCTTTTAGAAATTGTAGGGTAATGGGAAGCACGTTTTTAACCCACTTTCCCGCGAAAATCTCTCATCCAAAATGTCGCCCACACGCTCTCTCCCAATCCCGAATCTGAATATCTTCGTCCAAATTTTCTTCTCGCTAAGTGACCAATTTAATTGAAATCGAATTCACGATGTCACGAAATCCAGCCACCTCCGATCACAAGGATTTTTTACAAAAAATTCCTCCGATCTCCATTAGGCGCAGAGGAAATGAAGAGGAGGAGAATCTTGATTTAGGTAAGAATGAGTCGGAGAGGGGGAAATCGTTAATTGTTGAGCCCTCCATGCTTGGTCTGAATCAACTCAGGACCCAGTCGGTTCCTTCGCCTCTTGATTTTGGTAATTTAGGGACTAGTAATAATCAAGGGAGAGATGGAGTCAATTGGCTAGCTAAATCGACTTCAACTTCTCAACGATCTGCTGTCACTTCTATTGAACAAGGTGGATTTTTAAAATTCGATATGTTTATGTAAGCGTGCATGTGCGCGGTAATATATGCTAATGTTTGATTTGGAATTTACGATTGAAATCACATAAATAAATATGTCCTAGTGTTAGTGTCAATTAGCTGGCAGAGAATGTAGAATGAGGAATAACTATTGCAGATTCAATGATCTTGAATAGTTCTTCACTTTAGGGTTTGAGAATCACTATACAAGTTTGAATCATTGAGGACAGAAGCATCGTTTAATTATTAAGGTCATCTGTTTCAGAAAAAAAGTTACAAAAACGAGATCTGAGAATTTTGATTTCCTTTTACTTGCCATTTCTATTATTTGGAAAATATTCCTTAAATTTTAGTAGTGTAAGCTCAAATTTAAGTCAAAATATACATCTGAATGGCATGTTACTGTTTGCAGGTACAAAGGTCCAATGGAGTCAATCAAAACCTTTGAGAATCCCTTCGCCCCACCGTTCGGGGTCAGAGGTAATCACACTCCACTTCTTCATGGCTGTTCTATTCTATTAGATGTTTTAGAGGTCTCTTCTTTAGTATAAAATTAGATGAATGAATTAGGTAGCTGAGCTTCATGTCTCTGTGCTTTTTGTAGGGTTACAATGCAGCTTTTGTCAAGGAAATACAATCACCACGTTTCCAGGCTATTCTGCGTCTTACAAGTAGTCGTAAAAAGAGAGCACCAGATATTAAGAGCTTCTCTCATGAACTCAATTCAAAAGGTGTTCGACCACTTCCATTCTGGAAATCTCGTGCTGTTGGTCATGTGGAGGTATGCAAGATACACCATGCACCCTCCTGTTTCTCCTTGTCAACACAAATATTTTGCCTTGTCGCACAGATTTCGTATTTTTGTCATTCATTTTCTCATTCTCAACGATGCATTTAACTTCCAATATCAACTCTTTCCAGGAGATTATGTTGATGATTCGGTCAAAATTTGATAAATTAAAGGAAGAGGTGAATGCTGACTTGGGTATCTTTGCTGGGGATTTGGTGAGTATACTTGAGAAGACTTCAGAATCTAATCATGAATGTAAAGAAGGTTTGGAGGATTTGTTAGTTATAGCCAGGCAGTGTGCAAAGATGTCACCCAACGAATTTTGGTTAAATTGTGAAGGCATTGTACAGAATTTAGATGATCGCCGTCAAGAACTGCCCATGGGAACTCTCAAGCAAGGGCATACCCGCCTTCTATTTATTCTCAGCCGCTGCACTCGTCTTGTTCAGTTTCGAAAGGAAAGTGGTTATGGAGAAGATCACATTCTTCCTTCACACCAACTTAGTGACCTCGGTGTCTACTCCGAAGGTGTTGTTGAGGCATCACAGGGTTGGAAAGAAACTGATGAAAGACAAACTTACAAAGTCCATGAACAGGACCAAAGCAATAAGAATGCCAAACAAGACCATGTAATTGAAGAGGTTAGCACTGCAAAGAGTGTTGCTTCACCCACAGGAAGCTATAGGATGTCATCTTGGAAAAAACTTCCATCTCCAGCTGATAAAAACCGGAAATTCCACGACATTGTTGATGCCCCTTCTAAGGATAAATCTGATAAATTGCAACAGAAAGAAGAAATAGATAGTGCTGAAAGTATTGATACTCCAGTCTATCAGCCCGAACAGTCAGAAAATTCCTTGAAGGTAGGTCAAATAACATGGGGAGTGTGGGATCAACACCAAACGGCATACGAGGATTTATTGATATGCCGTATATGTGAAGTTGAAATACCAATAGTTCATGTTGAACATCACTCTAGAATTTGTACAATTGCAGATAGATGTGATTTAAAAGGATTACCCGTAAATGAACGGCTTGAAAGAGTTGCAAAGACCCTTGAAAGAATACTAGAATCGTGGACACCAAAAAGCGTAAGCACTGTGTTGGAAAGTCCTGAAGTGGCAAGAGTGTCGATAGCCAGTTTACCAAAAGAGTTGGATGAGTTGTCACCAGAGCATAACCACTTGTCTTTCCGATGCTATGAAGACATGTTGGATTGCGTTTGTGAGGCTGATAACTCTTCTCCCGTGGATGATATCCACAATTTTCCTCAAGTATCATGTGAAAATTGTTCCTCTATACCTGATCATATTAAGAAAACCTCATCACCATTGACACCCCGATCGCCTTTAGTAACCCCACGGACAAGCCAAATAGAGCTTCTTCTGAGTGGACGGAAAACAATATATGAATTTGAAAGTTATCAGCAGGTATTGATTTTTTATATTATCTAAATTTTTTCACCTGGAAATTTTTTTATACCATGTTCATTTCAGTTACCAACTTTCCGTCCCGATTTTTTTTTTTTTTTATAATAATCATAAGTGTTCCATGATTTCATATGGCCTTTTTTTAAGTGAATTCTAGAAAATAGTTCTTATATGAATTGTTGAACATATTGTAGTTTATCTTCTTTCTTCTTAGTGATCTATATCTTGCATTACTTGGTTTTGCATATTTCATTCTACCTGGACCTTTGACTCTGTAAATTCTGCTTCCTTAAAAGCTTACTCTGATAGATTAGAGAACAAGAAATGCCAATTACAAATTTTTATTTTGTACTTATAAATCAGTCTTTACTTTACAGGACAAGGCCATTGTTTTCCTTTGTGATCCTTATGTAAATTCATACTTACTTGAGCTTTGCAATAAAACAGAACTGTGAGCTGTTTCTGACCTTTCTATGATAGAACACGAAATGCTGATTTTGCCTCTTTTTGTACTTTTGAGAATGCAATCCACAGGTTTCTTTCAGTTTTGGTTCATTGTCAAACACTGTTTTGTTAGAAACGTTTTTTTGACTTTATGTCTTACTTAAATTTGGTTAACTGATGCTTTTCCCTTGTAAGATACAGGTAAAAAAAAAATTGTCATTGTTTCTTGGCTGTAATTTATAATTTGAAAAAAATTGCTAGTAATTTAACTTGCTAACTACACCATGAAATGGTAAGACAGATACATAAGCTGTTGGATATTGCCCGATCTGTATCCATTGTCAACAATAATAACTACAGTACCTTGGAGTATATGCTTGAGCTTTTAGAAGACCTCAAATATGCCATTCTGGATAGGAAGGTGGATGCTCTTGTTGTTGAGACATTTGGGAGACGCATAGAGAAACTATTGCAGTAAGCTTAATTTTCACAAGTTAACATTTATCCATTGGTCACTGTATTCTGCATTACATACGGAAATTTTGCTGGTCTGGGGCCGTAAAGTCAGTTGAACCACTGAAAATTTGTTAGGGCTTTGCTTGTCTTGAGGCTTGTTAGATAAATTATCAAGGAAACACATGTTTAAGTTCATATGAATATGAGCTTGCTGAGGTGACTTGTATGCTAAAAACACATTCGTAATATTCTACAATGAATAAAGCTATTCAGAAGCTCTGGAATTTCAACCTGGGGTGGTATAATCCAAAGCAAACGTATTTTTAATAGTCATATGAGAATAATTTGATAACAATGAATCAATAGAAGAGTCAACTATCCGAATGACCATCGTAGATAGCAGACTAATGTTGATGTGCTGAAAATATGCCAGACTATCATCATATGCTGAATGCAAGTGAAGAGGATAAAAGGGAGTGCATTCTGCAATAGTTGACCAGATAAAAGACACAAAGCTGTTAAGCCTTAGGGTTCAAACCCATATAAAGTGGTCTATATTTTCATCTTTATTAGATATGTGATTTTATCCCTTAACATGCCCCCGTAAGATAACCCTTATTGAACAAACCAATCTTGAAATCTGTGTGCTCATTTTTTTAATTTTTAGTCTTAATCGAATCGAATTGCTCGTTTAATGGCTCTGATAATATGTTAAGACTTGATGATCCATCTTAAAAGGTCAACCTTGTTAAAAGAAGTAGCCCAAACTCTTATAAATTGATTTATATTTCCATCTTTATTAGATGTGAGTTTTATCCCTTAACAAAAGCGAAGAGCTTTTTGTGGGGGATGACACTTTGTTTAATGGAAGTCACATACTTCTAGTGCAATTTCATATTATTACTCAGCACGATGCATGTATTCAGTCAATAAATTATTTAGTGTTGTAAATCACTTCATCTAAAAGTTTAAATTTTTAGATAGAGAACAAACATATATTTGCATTATGTTCTGAACATCCCCCCATCCCGTACACACTAGTTTCATTTTTTCATCAAAGATCTGGCACGAGCACAATTTTCGTAAGTAGGTAGCAAGAATATACCCTACTTCTTTTCAAATATTTTTATTCTTGACTTCCATTTCTCTCTCTTAAACTTGACAGGGAGAAATATGTACTTCTATGTGGGCAGATAGACGATGAAAAGGCGGAATCATCAAATACCATGGCTGCTGATGATAGTACAATGGAAGATGATATAGTTCGTAGTTTGCATGCAAGCCCCATCGTTCCATGTACTAAGGATCGAACATCTATTGAAGATTTTGAAATAATTAAACCTATAAGCAGAGGTGCTTTTGGACGAGTTTTCCTGGCCAGGAAAAGGGCAACTGGTGATTTATTTGCTATAAAGGTCCGACTCTATGCCAATGTCCAAAGGTGCATAGTCATGAATTTGAAATTGTTTAGAGCAGATCATTTTAGTTTGTTTAAACCTGAAACATGACAATAAAAATAAGAGATTAAGTGAATGAAATTTTGTACTTAAAGTACCGCACTGACATGAAGTCACCACGTGTTCATGAAAATATTTCCTATTAGTTGCACTTCAGTGTTATCAGTGTAATGAGAACAGCCAGGCTTTTATGATTGTACCTTAAATGACCTGATGCAGTATTTTTTGATAAACTGTCATTATTGGAAATTTACAGGTTTTGAAGAAGGCTGATATGATTCGCAAAAATGCAGTAGAAAGTATCTTAGCTGAACGTGACATTTTAATATCAGTTCGCAATCCTTTTGTGGTGAGCAGATGCTATATTTTAAAACTCGGTGGAGATTGCATCTACTTTAGTGGAAGTTGAACATAAACCTTGTTTACTAATTTATAATATGAATGTGAACAGGTCCGCTTTTTCTATTCTTTCACGTGTAGGGAAAATCTTTATTTGGTTATGGAGTACTTAAATGGAGGAGATCTTTTCTCTTTGCTGAGGAACCTAGGCTGCTTGGAGGAAGATATGGCACGCATATATATTGCAGAAGTTGTAAGGACTGTAATTCCTATTGCATTAAAATACAGATACTGATTGCTATTTTCAGTTTTCTCCTCAATGATCAGTATATCTTTATCTGTTTCTTTCAGGTTCTTGCTTTAGAGTACCTGCACTCGTTAAATGTCATTCACAGGGACTTGAAGCCAGACAACTTGTTGATAGGTCCAGATGGTCACATCAAGGTCAATATGTAAAAGTGTTACTTATATTCCCTCCTCATCTTATTCGAGACACTTTCCATTTTCAGATGACTTGTGAAAAACCTCACAATCCACAAATTAAAAATGCTATATATTTTGATCCCTGAGTTGCTCGTGTAAAGTTAGCAATTGAATTTTGAGAAAAGAATGTGTCTTGATATTAAAACTCACATCAAAACATGTGGTAGAAACTGGAGGGCACAAATGAAATTTTAAGTTGAAAGAGTGAAGGTATATTTCATAACTTCGTGCCCAAAGATGTTTGACAAGTAACATAAAACGGAGTGAGTACTTTATAGTAGTGACTTTCTTATTTTGAACACTTTGTTAGATGCCTACCCTTTTACTACTAATCTTTCATTTTAGTGTCATTCTCCCACTGAGCATAGGTGTCAACAAAGTATTGATTCCCCACAAAATTGATGCCCATAATAACAATGAATAATGCTATATGTACATCAATCATGACAACTTAGTTGATATTCTTCACTATGTGGAGAAAATATGTGCTGTGATGTAATGGGTGAGTTTAGAATCAAGAGTGTAGATGTTGCCACGTGGAAGAGTGTAAAAAAGAGTGTAAGGGAGAGTGTAAATGTAGCAAGGTTGAATAACAATTGTTTCTGCATATGGGGAAGGGGTGACAGCATTTATAGCCCCCTTTGTATTGAGGAACAACCTAAGAATACACACTTAGTGGCCCTAGGATCAGGTTTTCCCCTCAAATGTTGATGGACGCATATGTACGAGGCAACCAAACACTTCAAAACATTTGAGGGTACCTATACTCACGTCACCTATTTAATAAGTGGACGCCCTTCCGAGTTCTTAACTTTCAGTCACCTGAAGACAAGCTTCAACACTGGTATTTACTTGAGTTGAACCCTCGAGTTGACTGGCCCTGCCATCACAAGTTAATCAAATCTAACTGATGTATTATGGACCTCGTTGAAGTTTAGACCCGTTCAATTATTTGTGGCTCCTCCTGACACCTCCTTTACTTTTGCTTTTCGATCATCAATCATCCTACTATGGCCATCGACCATTGTATTTTTCAGTTCTCACAAATCTAATCCCTACTGTTACAGTTGACAGATTTTGGGCTCTCCAGAGTTGGTCTTATAAACAGTACAGATGACTTATCTGGTTCGTCTGCTTTACTTGGGGATGATAAACCTAAAGCTGTAGCACTTTCATCAGTCAAAAGAGAACAACGGCAAAAGCATGCTGTTGTTGGAACCCCCGATTACTTGGCACCAGAGATACTTCTTGGCATGGGACATGGTTTGAATCTATCTGCTGATAAATTTATATTTGTATAAGAGAGAACATGTGACATTTATTGCTTTCTTTGTTATCAATTTTGCTGTCGTCTTTATCTCTCCGTGATTTTCTTCTTTTAGGTGCAACAGCTGATTGGTGGTCTGTGGGTGTCATTCTTTTTGAGCTCCTAGTTGGAATTCCGCCTTTTAATGCTGAACATCCACAGGTACGCCATCTTTATATGATAATCTTTGGGTTACGTGATAAGAGATTTTCCTCATGATTAACTGCCTTTCCAAGGCCACTTGAGTTCTCAAGGTTTTGCATCAATACTATGCAAGCTAGTTAGCCCTGGGATGCCAATTTATTTTTCATTTTGGCACATTTTCTGAACTGCTGATTGGAAAGCAATGCGATTTTTTTTATATTGATGCAAATCTTTAACTTCTGAGGGTATTTGATTACTGATGAGACCATTAACATATAAAAAATTAGGTCCAGAGCTGGTGATTTATGCAAAGCCTACAGTTTTGTGTAAATCCACAGAACTGGCACGGGTCATTTAGGAGTTCTTTTCAGCTATTTGAATGGCTATAACTGAACAGTTTTGAGTTAGCTCTCACATTTGTCAATTTTCTTCATCACCTTAAAATAGTTCGATCTAGCTACTCTTGTATTTGATTCAATGGAACTTAATAAAACTTCATAACTTGTGCCATTATATGGTTCGACATATATAGAAACCGTGTATATTTGGATTGATTATTTGTACTATATTTAGTTTAGTTATTTCCTTATTCAACTAGATAAATTAGGAATTTTTTCTTTTCTTAAATTAGGAGATATTTTCCTTTCTTGCTCCTCTATCTTATACTATTAATAAGGCTGTATTTTTTCCATTACAAAATAAGAAAATAAGAAATTTCTTTCTTCATGGTATCAGAACTACCAAGTTATTCTAAACCTCGCAGACAATGACGGAAAATCCTGTCTACAGTAAAAATTCTACAACATCAGAGTCATCTCACGGTAAGACAGAGATCAACTCCACAGTCAGTTCTCATGGAATAGATAATACCTCCTTCCAACTTACGGTGGAGAAGTTGAATGGGAGGAATTTCAGGGAATGGTCTCAGTCGGTGAAATTAGTAATTGAAGGCAAGGGAAAAACTGGTTATCTGACCGGAGACAAGAAAAGGCCTGCAGACGCTACTCAATTACAGAGATGGAAATCAGAAAACTCTATGGTTATGGCTTGGCTGGTAAATTCTACGCAGCCATCTATTGGAAAAACCTATCTTTTTCTCCCAACCGCAAATGATATTTGGGATGCTGTCAAAGAAGTATACTCAAACCATGAAAACCCATCCTAAATTTTTGAAATTAAAACCCAATTGTGGCAAATTAAACAGGGAGAAAGAGAGGTTACTGATTATTACCTGGAGATGACCTCTCTTTGGAAAGAACTCGATCTCAGTTCTGAAGAAGAGTGGGAATGTCCAGGCGACAGCGTGAAGTATAAGAAAAAACTCGAAAATGAATGAGTTTATGAATTTCTCGCGGGTCTCAATCGGCATCTGGGCGACGTTAGAGGCAGAATATTGAGCCGGCGACCACTATCTTCAACCAGGGAAGTATTTGCTGAGGTGAGAAGAGAAGAAAATTGCCGGAGAGTGATGTTGACGGAGGAGCTGAACGGCGACAGTGAAGTCGCGTTTCTGTCGAAGGGAACCAGAGGAGATTCTGAGCTGCAATCTATTTCTACCACGCTTCAGCCCAAATAGCAGTGGTAATGGGCTTTTTAAAAATGGGCCCCTTCAAACCGGATCCGAGTCAAGTCATTTTGGGCCTACTTGAGCATCTAAACTTGGGCCTGCTGGATTTGAATCTGAAATTGTAGCACTTGCTTCCAAATTTGGGCATGGCCGGGCCAAAGACAACAAAAGGGACGTCCATGGTGTGATTATTGTCGTAAGCCCGGACATAAGGAGGACACGTGTTGGGATAAACATGGAAAGCCCACCGATTGGAAGCCGAGACAAACCACTAAAAATCACGGTTACCAAGCTTTGATCGACCAAAGAGAAAAATCTAAGGAAATCAAAAGTGGAGCATTCAACCCTGAGCAGTTAGAGCAGCTATATCAAATTGTATCAAGTCTCCAAACATCCAGTCACTTGTCTACACACAGTTCTTCAAGCTCATTAGCCCACAAAGGTAGTTTCCTAAAAGCCCTAAATATTTCCTCGAGATATAAAACTCCTTGGATCATTGACTCGGGAGCGTCTGATCACATGACGGATGCTTACCATCTATTCACCTCTTACTCACCCTGTGCGGGCAATATAAAGGTTAAGATCGCCGACGGATCACTCTCGTCCGTGGCAGGAAAATGGAGTATTCATATTTCTGAATCTATAACTCTAAAATAAGTTCTTCATGTCCCAAACTTGTCGTGTAATTTATTGTCTGTCAGCCAAATAATTAGAGACTCAAATTGCTCTATTAATTTCTCTCAATCTCACCGTGTATTTCAGGACCTATCATCGGGGAAGACGATTGGCAGTGCTAAAGAGTGTGAGGGACTCTACTACTTTGAAGAAATTGAAGTGGGTAAACAAAGTCAAACTGAAACTTGTAATTCTATGTTGGTCTCTAGGGATAATGATGTTCTATTATGGCATTATAGACTAGGTCACCCGAACTTGCAGTATCTAAAACATGTCTTTCCGTCTATCTTCTCGAATAAAACATTTGTTGATTTTCAGTGTGAAATTTGTGAATTTGCGAAACATCACCGCACTACTTTTCCGAAATCCACATATAAACCATCAAAACCATTCACCATAATTCACAGCAATCTATGGGGGCCCTCACCGATCCCTCATCGCACTCATACAAAATGGTTCGTCACATTTATAGATCCCTCATCGCACTCATACAAAACGGTTCGTCACATTTATAGATGATCACACTCGGGTATGTTGGGTTTATCTACTTAAAGAAAAAACTGATGTACGTTCCATATTCATCAACTTTCACAAAATGATTCAAACACAAATTCAGATCCTACGCACTGATAATGGAATTGAATACTTCAATACCACTCTACGAGATCATCTACAAACACATGGAATCGTCCATCAAAGCTCATGCGTCGACACTCCCCAACAAAATGGGATTACCGAACGGAAAAACCGACACATACTTGAAGTTGCTCGTACCCTAATGTTCACCTCAAACATGCTAAAGATATTTTGGGGTGATGCTATTTTAACATCAACTTATCTAATCAACCGAATGCCTAGTCGTATACTTTCCTTCAAATCACCTATACAAATACTTCAGAACTCCTTTCCTTTTTCTCGTCTAATTCTAGACATATCACTCAAGGTGTTCGGTTGTACTGCCTTTGCTCACATACATTCTCATAATCGAGGAAAACTTGATCCACGTGCCATTAAATGTGTTTTCATCGGATACTCCCCTACTCAAAAGGGTTACAAATGCTATGATCCATCAACAAAAAAAAAAAACATATGTTAGTATGGATGTCACATTCTTTGAAAAGACACCATACTTCAACAAAACCTCTCTTCAGGGGAAGAACTCTAATGAAGATAGGTTCTTCAATCTTGAAATTTCATCCCCAAAGAACATCGATATCTCACCCACAAAACCTAAAATGCCATATATAGAGGAGAATATGAACTCAGGGGGAGATATAGGAATACAAAGTGATAGGGAGATGTTAGTTTACTCACGAAGGCCAAAATCAAAGTACAGGGAGGACCCTACACTTGAAGCACCAAGAGAATCAGAACCGATGATAGCTCTAGACCTAGCTCCAAATTCTCATGAGTCTCCGGATGTCGATCTACCTATTGCACTTAGAAAACAAACTTGGTCATGCACTCTCCACCCTATCTCAAAATTCATTTCTTATAATGCTCTATCTACAGGGTTTCGCACTTTTACATCTAATCTTGACAGTACTGAAATTCCAAGGAATGTCCAGGAAGCTTTGAAAATTTCCAAATGGAGAGAAGCAGTGATGGAGGAAATGCAAGCATTGGAAAAAAATGAAACTTGGGATGTGGTGGATCTACCGAGAGGAAAGAAACTGGTAGGATGTAAATGGGTCTTCAATGTAAAGTATAAAGCTGATGGAACAATCGAATGGTATAAAGCTCGGCTGGTTGCTAAAGGATACACTCAAACCTATGGTATTGACTACGCAGAGACATTTGCACCAGTAGCCAAACTAAATACCATCAGAGTTCTTTTATCTTTTGCAGCTAATTTGGATTGGCCTTTACAGCAACTAGATATTAAAAATGCATTTCTCAATGGGGAACTAAAAGAAGAAGTCTTCATGACTCTACCACCAGGATTCGAAACAAAGGATGAGGAGAATCGGGTTTGTAAACTCAAGAAATCGTTGTATGGTCTCAAACAGTCACCTAGGGCATGGTTCGATAGATTTGCAAAGGTGTTGAAAGACCAAGGTTATCAACAGGGATAATCAGATCATACCATGTTCTTCCAACAGTCAGAAAATGGAACAAAGACCATTTTAATCGTATATATAGATGACATAATCCTAACAGGAGACAATTTAAGCAAGATAGGAAGACTCAAGAAAAGTCTAGCGACGGAATTTGAAGTAAAATATCTAGGACAAATGTGGTACTTCTTAGGAATGGAAGTGGCAAGATCAAACAGAGGTATCGGTGTCTCATAACGTAAATATATTCATGATCTCCTGACAGAAACTGGCATGCTGGGATGTAAACCAAGTGACACGCCTATTAATACAGGAACGAAAATAGAAGATGATGGAAATCCCATTCAGAAAGAGAGATATCAAAGACTTGTTGGAAAATTGATCTATCTATCTCACACTAGACCTGACATTGCCTTCTCAGTAAGTATGGTAAGCCAACATATGCACTCTCCAAAACAGATTCATATGGAAGCAGTATATAGAATCCTCAGATATCTTAAAGGGACACTTAGACAAGGATTATTCTTCAAGAAAAGTGAAAACAAGAGGGTAAAAGTCTTCACAGATGCAGAATGGGCAGGCTCAACAGAAGATAGAAGATCAACTACTGGTTATTGTACCTTCGTATGGGGAAATTTGGTAACTTGGAGAAGTAAGAAGTAAAATGTAGTGGCAAGAAGTAGCGCTGAAGCTAAGTTTAGAGCAGTTGCACAAGGGATATGCGAAGGGCTGTGGTTAAAGAAGCTTTTGAAAGAATTACAGATTACAGTAAAACTTCCAATCAAGCTCTACTGTGATAACAAAGCTGCAATAAACATTTCTCTTAATCCTGTGCAACACGATCGAACCAAACATGTTGAAGTCTACAGACACTTCATCAAAGAAAATGTTGAAAATGGAGTCATTTGCACGACCTACATTCCCACTAGAAAATAGACTGCTGACATATTCACCAAAGGACTACCCAAGCAAAGTTTCGATGATTTCGTTCACAAGTTGGAAATGGTAAACATTTACCATCCAACTTGAGGGAGAGTATAGAAACCGTGTATATTTGGATCAATTATTTGTACTATATTTTGTTTAGTTATTTCCTTATTCAACTTGATAAATTAGGAATTTTTTCTTTTTTTAAATTAGGAGATATTTTCCTTTCCTGCTCCTCAATCTTGTACTATTAATAAGGCTATATTTTTTCCATTATAAAATAAGAAATTTCTTTCTTCAAGTGCTATTATATGGTTCGACATATAACACTATATGGGTACAGTGAGTTTGTCTTTAACTCTTACGGTAGTTGAATTTATCTGCAGTTTATAGGTTTAACAATTCAAAACCTGAGAAGAGAAATTGATTTTTAGTAAGATATCCAGAAGTCTTATCCATTAAAATACTTTATACAGATTAAGATGCTTACATATGTTGTACTATACTAATGAGAACCATGTTACGGGAGCCAACAAGGACAAGTTGATCATGGAGGAATGATCAATGACTAAGTTACAAGCAAAGAAGGTCAAAGAAGCCATGAAATTACTTGTTCAAATTACGGTGAACGAAACATTGATCACAACAAGCAAAATGACAAGTTTCATATTGAACTTGGAAGACGGAACAAGGTAGATTAACTTGGTTCAAGTTATGGACGGGGAAGCTCAAGAGGAGACCTATGCAACTGCATAGAGTAACCAGGCATGCGGCCGATCAACTTGGTTCAATCAATGGACGGGGAAACTGAAGAGGAGACCTATACGACCGTATAGAATAACCAGGCATGCGGCCGCATGTCTCCATACCGAGACCAATTGAAGGCAGTCGAAATGGCCTATGCGAACGGTTGCAGGTTCACTTTGCGACTGGATAGTATAATTCTAGACGCGTTTTTTCCAAATTTCGCCTAAACTTCTATTTTAGTTAAAACTCTTTTTATGGTATCTTTTAAGCGTAATTCCATTTTTAACTAGGTTTTATGGATTCCATATAAATAAGATTATTTTTTTATTGTAAAAACACACAATTTGAGAAACATTATTGTGAGATATTGCTTTCAACTCGTTCTTCATTAAATTAATTCCGAACTTATCAAGAATTAAATTCTTGTGGTGTTTAAAAATTTAAGGTTCATAAGTTTTGTGATCATGGGGTCAAGATATTGTTGACGATTGTCTTGATTTTTTTGTTTAATAATTTATTGGGTCGAGTTTTTCAAATGTCGATTCTTGACTTTCTTGGGTTTGACCTAATTTGTCTCAGTTTCGTTTCTTTACTTACTACGTGGGTTCGCATCAATTGGTATCAGAGCTTAGGCTCCAAAAATCAAAGTTATATCATTTAATTCCTTCTTTTTTTGTTTGAGTCTTCATCTTTGTTCTTCGTGTTCATCTTTTGAGTTATTCAATCTAGAAAAAATTCAAAGGTTGTTTGTGCACTAAATTAGTGCTCAAATCAATTCATTTTCGATTTTTGTGCTCTTTATTGAATTCTCGTGCATTTAGCCCCTGTTTGATTCACATTATTTTTTCCATTCTCATTCTTTTATTCATTTTCAACAACACATTATTCAATAAAATAATTTCTTCCATCACATCAATAATTTTTCCATTTTGTTCAATCACATATTCTCCATCAATCTACTATTTCAAAATACATTCTTTCAAAATAATGTGACTCAACCCTTAGTAAAAAAAAAATTTGAAATTTACGAAAAAAAGTGTCCAATCCGAATTCAAGAAACACTTGAATTTATCTTTAACATTTCCATTCAAAGTTCAAATTTCTACTTTCTTGAATCATTCTAGATCACTTTCCTTACTCAAATTTTTGTTTGTACTACACAGGGTTGAATTTTCTGATTGTGATCGAATTAATTTTTTGAATCACTTGCATGGAAGCATTGAGTGGAAAAGGCTGAGTGGTGAGGCTAATGAGGAAAAAAGTCAAATTGAGTGATACACGGGTTTACACACTAAGGCAAATATTATTTTAGATTTAGGGCGTCTGACAAAGATGATTCTAATAGTCAAGTTATCATGATGATGATGAGATGATACGATGATTTGAAAGGATGCTTGGTGATATGAGAAATATAATGGATAGATAAGAGACGGGGGTGGAGAGACAAGACCCATTGCTTGCTAATTTTCATAGAGAACAACATAGGGAAGTTTCTAACATAAGAAGGCAAGGTAGCCGGGATCCTAAAGCAGATATTGGTAGTGAAAATGAAGCGGGTTGTGGAATTGATAATGATGCATTAGTGGAGGCTGAAATAGGAAGGATGAAGAGTAGGGGAGATAGGCATAATAGAATGGCTAAAGATTGTGTTGCAGATGGAGTTGATCGAAATGTGGGCAATATTAAAATGACAATTCCTTCATTCAAAGGAAGGAGCGATCCAGATGCATATTTGGAGTGGGAGAAGAAGATAGAGCTTATATTTGATTGCCATAACTATTTGGATGGGAAACATGTAAAATTTGTTGTTGTCGAGTTTACTGATTATGCTATCATTTGGTGGGATCAAATAGCAACATCTAAAAGAAAAAAAATCATGAGAGGGCTATTGAAACATGGGGAGAATGGAAGACTATCATGAGGAAGATATTTGCTCCAAATCACTACTATAAGGATCTTTATCAAAAATTGAAAAGCCTTTATCAAGGATCTAGGAATGTGACAAATTATCACAAGGAGATGGAGATTGCTATAATTAGAGCGAATGTCGAGGAGGATCGGGAGGTCACCATGGACCATTTTTGAATGGTTTGAATAAGGAGATAGCTAATATGGCAGAACTACAAAATTTGTGGAGTTTGAGGACATGCTACATGTAGTTATGAAGGTTAAGAGAAAGTTAAAAGAGGAATGAAGCATCTAGATACCCATCAGGTTATATTTCTTTCTGAAAATTGAAGTGGGATAAAAATAGAGGTGATGAGGCTATTTCAAAAGGTAGAATTGAGCTACCTATGGGAAGAGAGGAAGTTGCCAGCAAAGTTACACCCAAGGTGGATCCCATCATCCTAGAAGACTTGTTTCCATAGGACATGTACCCATTCGAGGCATTGAGAATCAAATTGACTTCGTAACTGGAGCTATCATTCCAAACAGATAGGTCGGCTTATCGAAGTAATCCCCGAGGAGACAAATGAACTTCAAATGCAAGTGGAAGAATTGATGAGAAAATTGTATATGAGGTAAAGCATGAGTCCATGTGTCATGCCAGTGTTATTTGTGTTGAAGCAAGATAGGACTTAAATGATGTGTGTAGATTGTCGAGCGATCAACAACATAATGGTAAAATATCGTCATCCTATACCTAGGTTAGATGAATTACATGGTTCATGCATGTTTAGTAAAACATATCTTAAAAGTGGATATCATCAAATTAGGATGAGAGAGGGGGGTGGGGGTGGGAAACTACTTTTAAGACTAAGGGGGGTGTATTCAATTGAGACTGTTAAAAACTTTTGGAGAATTAAAAGTTTAGGTGTATTCAATTGAGA
>CAIGRN010038330.1:0-16237 GCA_903798345.1 Fraxinus anomala
TTCGATTGACCGAAAGTGTATAGCTGTTGAAAAAATCAAACCGTTGAAATTTCGGTTGATCAAAACAACATTTTCAGTTGACCGAAAGTTGAATTTTTTTTTTTTTAAACGAAAAATCAGTTTTATACAAGTGATGGATTATAAAAATAATTTAAACTTTATATACTTGCTAAAAATTAATAAGTAAATACATTTACATTTAAGTTTCGATAAATTACTTCTAAACTTTAACCTTCAAGTTTCTCGTTCTTGTTTTCTTCGAAACTCATTTGATTGCTTGTTATTCAACGGATGACGATTTGAATCTTTGAATGCTTAAGAAAATATATTCATGAAAAATTTAAAAAATGAAGTTTATTAAAAATATAAGTATATTATTTATTATAATCAAAATAAATAGAGTTATATTGAATTATAGCTCAACACTCAAAACATCAAATGAAATAGCAAAAAACATTCTAAGGCTCAAAGTACCACGCCAACTTAAAAATGCATTATACACGTCTTCATTCCTTAGTAATCTTTTCCCCACTTTTTCTAAAAGGTGATGAGCCTGACACTTTCTGTGGGTAGATAATTGGAAATTTCCACAATAAGATGTTGACTAAGCAATTGACAATCAAATCCATAAAATGTGCATTTTCGTACACATCTATGTTTGGGAATTGGGACCTGAAAGATGGCGAGTGGGACGAAATGTTCGAGCTTAAGGGTGAGTTGGTGCCAAAGTTTGTGTTGGCGAAGATTTGCAAGCATGTTATACCACTCAGAGTTTTAGGTGTTGATAATGGTTGACGTGAAGGAGAAGATGGATTTTTGGGAATTTGAAGGAAGATGGTTTTTGAGAAGGCTTATTAGCACAAAATGTTCATACGTTTGATTTTTAATGTACAAAATGTCCATACATTTAAATTTTTTGCATTTTCACCCATATTTTCACGTTTCATTGTGAAAAACGTCATTTTTATTCAATTTTTCAATTAAAAATTGTTAAATGACAAATGTACCATCGTATTTAAATAAAACAAAAAGGAAAGGAAAGGAAAGGAAAATAAAAAATAAATTGCAATCATACTCCCAATTTTTTAAAAAATATACAAATAAATCCCAAATATATTAAATTTAAAAATCAAAAAAGAAAAAAACAACCATCTTCTTCTTTTCCCCTCTCCCCCACCTCCCATCCATGCCCCTCACCGTCACCACAAAATGGGACCAGAAAATAGAATCCCCATTGGCGCTAGTACCAGAAAAGCAACCGACTGCCACCAAAAGATTAGAGACTCCATATTTCTCAAGAAAAGATTGATTAAGTGTTGTAGCTCCAACAACTGCAAAATTCACACCTTTACTAAAATTTCTGCTACTTGCATTTGCATTTTTACCGCCAATAAATGGTTCCAGAAATGGCAGCCCCAAACTCTGAGCTATAAACAAAAATCAAACTAGAGTCAATTTCAGCAAATCAAAGTATAATCCAGCAGTCAACACGAGTAAAAAAGTTACACCAAACACGAGAATAAAAAGTTAACTTTCTTGGTTTGATATTAACATCCATGACCATAAGCTTCTTGGTTTGATATTAACAAACCAAGGATTAGAATTGCAAATGAGATGGATTTGGTGGAGAGTCTAGGAGCCAAGAACAGGATCAATTGTTTACCCTAAAATCACTAGTTCCTCTTTAATTTCAAATTCAAGAAAATAAAGGGAATTTTCTTGATTCTTCACCACCAAGAAATGCTTTACTATTGACTAGGTGTCGTTCTGCACCTTATAGATCTCCATCATTAGCAGGCTAATTTCGGGTTCTCCATTAGCCTTAACAGAAACGGTTATCATTTTTTGGTGGATTTGCACACTAAAGGCCAAAAATTGGAGAAGAAAATTGTGGCGAAGTTGGAGGTGGTTGTGGGTTTGGTGACGGCCGGTGGCTTTCCTGATATTAGCGTCAATGCAGATCTTATTTTCTGGTCTCATTTTTGTGGCGAGGGTGTGGGGCAGGGATGGGGGTGTGGGAGAGGGGAAAAGAAGAAGATGATTTTTTTTTTACTTTTTAATTTAATATATTTGGGATTTATTTGTACATTTTTGAAAAAATTGAGAGTATGATTGCAATTTGTTATTTATTTTCCTTTTCTTTTCTTTTTGTTTTATTTAAATAGGAGTGTATATCTGTCATTTAATAATTTTTAATTGAGAAATTTGATAAAAATTGATATAAATGACGTTTTTCACAATGAAATGTAAAAATATAGATGAAAATGTAAAAAATTAAACGTATGAATATTTTGTGCTAATAAGTATTTTTTAGAATTTGAAGAAGAAGGTTTTGAATTTTCAATTTGGGGGAGGGATATGGTTTCTCACGTGAATGGAAGCCCCAATTCCTTCTTCAATTTGGTTTTATATGGGAAGGTTAAAGTAGTCTTTTCACACTTTCAAATAATTAAAGTTTACTTTATTTTGAAGAATTTGGTCAAAGGCATGCTACACAAAAATAGATTGAACTAATTCCTCAAAAAATTTACCAGACACATACATTATGCGTAATACGTTTTGCTTTTTATGTGTCTCTAATTTGATTTCTTAGTTGAAGATTTCTCGGATCATGGAGACCAATGCTTAGTTTTTCAGTGTTATTATGCCATTCTAGTCTATATGAAGGGGTCATGTTTGAGATTGTGATTTCAAATTGGGTGAGATTTCGTGCGGAAATAATTTTGTGCAGAGTATGCAAAAATAGGTTTGGAGATTTTGTGGTGGTGACAGTTTGTGGAGCAACATGCAGGCGGTGGCCAACGGTGGGTGGATGGGTTTTGAGTGGGATTGGATGACATGAGTGGAGGAAAATGATGAAGTTTTATATTTTCTTTTCATTCGGGTTTTTTTTTTTATTATTTTATGTGAAAATTTTAAAATTACTATTTTATCCTCTTTGAAATTATTAACAATGTGGTCAAAGTTAATTTTTTTGATCAACTAATGGACCCATCCATATGTCCTTTGGTCGCACTCGGTTATAAGGTTTGAAATTATGGGTACAACAAATGAAATGTTAGAATAAAAATTGGGGTCGTAGCTATAATTATCCGTTATTTAAATTGATTATATATTCATCCAATCACACCAGTGAGTACTCATGGCAATCAAGGGTGACGTCTGCATATCTTCCCTTGTCACCAATTAGTTTCTTTTTTCTAAGTTAAAATCAGATACTTCGGTTCAATCTTACGGTATGTAAATTCTAGAAAAAAAAAATTTACTCGTCAATTGGCACAGGCTGAGTCCGTGTTGGATCAATCAACATTTGGGTATTTGGATAATGAATTAATTTGGGTCCGATAACTTGCTGTTATTAATTTGTTAGGTGATATGAGTTGTGTGACTCTTATCGTTTTGTTAAAAATAAATTTAGAAAATGACAAAATGGCCCTCGGAATTGAATTGTTTGCTTCTCAACCATGATTTAAGTGAACAATCAATGAGTATTTTAAGAAGCATTGATTGGTTCCTTCTACATGACAAAGACAGCCTTTTCTAAATCAAAATAATTACAATTACAGTAATTGCCAATCACTTATTTGCAATCAAAACAAATTAATTTCTTAACCCCAGTCCATCAAGTAGTATTTGTCCATTCAGCGAAAAAATACCAATTGGTATCTTTTCCCGTAATGTTCTAAAAAGTGTGATGTGTGACGAAAACGTCAAGCCAAATGACTTGACGCCTTATTTAGCGGTCAACGATTGCCGTTGATCACTGATTCGCACCTAATAGCAATTATTATTTTTCTTTTTATAATTCTTTTAAGTTAAAATTTAAAGGTTGATTTATATTTGAAACTTATCTTTTTGTTGGAAACTTTTGAAAAAATGTATAAAGTTTTTATAAATTTATTTTAGATGTTTGAGAGGTATTATTTTTAATTATTAAATAATTTTTTGATTGATTAAAAATTAAAATAATATTAAAATAAGAAAACGCATTTTTACGCTTCTTTACGCATATGCCTCGCCTAAATTGGCCTAACTCATAGTTTGGCCTCCACGCATAACCACTCTTTACGCCTTTTAAAACCCTAACAAAAATAATCCATCTTTTGATGTCTTCAAAAAGCCATACTTTTTAGTCTTTGGTTAAAGCACCTCATCCACATTTCGGCTAGTCATATCTTTCACAAGAAGGGAATCCTAACTATTCATTATATAGCATTCGTGTTACATTTTATTATTAAAATATGCATTTGTGGAAAAAAAAAATGAAAGGTTGGATATTTACGAATTTGTTTAGTTGAAGATAATGGATGCATACATCATGTATATTATTTTTATTTTAGTGAACTATCGTTAAATTATTATAGGGATTATTGTTCTTAATAATAGATATTAGTGAAGAACATGGATGGAAAAATAATTATTGAGATCACAAGAGAATGAGGTAATATTACTATGTAGATTTTAAAGGGGTGCAGAAAAAAATAAAAAATAGCTCATAGACATACAACAATTTTTATACAAGTATATGCATCACGTAATGTTTCTCACTCCATTTACCGTATACATTTACATACATATTTTCCATTACTTTGAAATATTAGACTTGACCGAAGAATAGTATTCTTATGGTGGAGCTTACAAATTAGGGTACATATTAATTTGAGTTGCACAAGTTGAGATGTTGTATCAGGGATCCGACGTATTATTAATTTTGCTGTATAAGTTCCTAAAATTATTATATTGCAGTGAACTTAAATCTCTTTAGAATAAGTCTGAATATTTAGATGTTATTTTTTAAGTTTATAATTAACACGTTAGTATCTAATTGTGTTTTTTTCAACCAGTTTAACGAAAAATCAACAATCTTAAGAAAACTCAAGCATTTGAAGAAGCAATAAAGTAACGACATTTTACCTATGTATATGTGGATCGACTCATCGAATCTCCACTAAGATAAGATCATGACAAAGAAAAAGCACCTTTTCCTATGAAAATTGGTGCAGGTTGATTTTTTTCTTTCCATACAAAGGGTTTCTTGGAAAGCATTATTTTACTTTGAGTTGTAATGTGTTAACTCTCATCATTTTCCTTTTGAATATATCGAATCAAGATAGTCCACTGAAAGTAAGAAAATGTTTGACGAAATGCTAATATCTGCTTTGTAGTATATTCATCTTAGTCAATTTTCCATTGAAATTTAGCACTTTGAGAAAAAGTCTATTGGTGTGATAATTTATTGTACAATTTATAGCCATCATTTTGCTTTTTGACCAAATAAGTGATAAAATTGAATGGATAGTGAATGGCTCATAATAGGATTAGACATGGTTCGATTCGATTCGAATTTAAAGAAAATCGAATTGAACTCGATAGTATTTAGTAAATAAAATTGTCGGGTCCAAATTTAGGCCATGTTTGCTTCGTGTTCAAATCAAATTTTAATATAAATCAAAGTCAAACAATCATATTAATTATATCTTTCATGAGTCCCACAACTTTTCCACTACACATTTCAAAATTTATATCATAATCTACTAAAAATCTAATTTTAATCCCTACCAAACATCCACTTAATTATGAAACCGTTCGCGTTCAGTTTCGTTCGGTTCCGTTCAGTTCAGTTCAATTCCATTCAATTCACGAGTTCCGTACAATAATTATTTTTTTTATATTTAAAACAATGTTACATTAATTTAACTAATGACATGTTCAATTACAGCACTTATAAAATATCGTAGTCCAATCTCCTGATATCTTTTGCTCTTCTCTTTGTTGAGTTCTCCATAGATTTGATAGTTAAAATTACATGAAGATGGCGAATTCACAATAATAAAGAAAAACTTCCAATTCGATTTTTCCGGACAGAAACGACACTACAATAAAATAAAATATTTGAACTAAATTTAGATCAATTTGATTAATTGGATTTGAGCTAAAAATTAGAAATATGAAAATCATATTTTGGATTTGGACTAAATTAATTAGTTAGCAAATTTATTTTTTTTAAAAAAATTTATTTGACTTATTTAAGATTAAAAAAAATATAGGAATATTTGATTTTTTTATTCTTGGTCTAGACTGCGAATCGAACCCATTGGTTCTCGGTTCAGATACTCGTTCGGGTATTTAATTTAAAAAGAATCGCTCGATTCGATTCGAGGCTTTTGTCCAACCTTAGCTCCTAAAGTTCTTGCCAAGTTTGCTTATTTTTCTTAAAGAAATTTGCCAATATTCTTGATAGATAACATTTGTTTACAAGAATATTCAACTATCCAGTCCAAATCGTCCTAACTCCCAACCGTAAATACTTATAAATTTTATCTTCAACACGTCCCTTTATGTCTAAGTGAAATCTATTCTTTTTATCAAATAATAAAATATCTAATATTTGTTCATAAATGGGTCGTGACAACACAATACAAAAGCTTTGTTTACTTGATACCATCATGTAATATAATAGTACAAGAAGTTACAGAAAAATATATTTATTTGTTTAAATTTTATCCCAAACAATATACATAAGGATAGTCATAAATCTTCACTATTTACACCACTCATGGGCCTATAGTATTATGTAGAAAATACGTTATAACAATTCGAGAAGTTTCTCAATTTATTGTTGTTGTGGAAGTGACAACATGATCTTAATGTACATTTGTGTGACGATGCACGATAATACGGGATATTGACAGCCTAAAACCTTAAAGATTAGATGATAAGAAAGATTTAAACCTGCTTAATCAAGTATGAATGAGATTGAATTTGACAAATGCATTTACTTTACTGGATAAAGCCCGACATGACCTTTATTTACAATTTACTTTGCACCTACTATAATCCTAGAAAAAATTAGGATATATTCTCTTTACCATTTTCAAATCGTTTTTTATTTTCGATTTTTAAAAATAGTGATAACGCGTTCTCTATCCTATTTTCGAAAACGTGTTTTAGAAAACAAGTTAAAAATTTATAAAGAAAATCCAAAACGAAACGACAAATTTGTCGTTTTTGGTATTTTCAGTTATAATCAAGTCAAAATTTTCAAAATGCGTTTTCGGTATTTTCAAAATAATTTTTCAAATTGTCAAAAAGAACACATTTTCAACAAACTCAAAATGGACTCTCAAAACACAAAACTCAAAATGAATTCAAAATTCAATACACAAAACTGAAACACATAGAGAACAGTCCCTTAGTGTTTTTCAATCTCACAAGAGACTTTTGAGGCATAACATCGAGTGGTTTCTAAGGTGTATAAATCCAATAATTCATGTATCTACTTTTTAATTTACTATACTTTTCTTACTTGTGGATACGTAGAAAAACTCGACAAAACAATAATTATTAAATTAGTCACATAATTTAATTGACCAAACATGCCCTCAACACTATACAAAATATAAGGTTATATGAAAGAAACAAATAAAAAGAGTTATCTCGTTCATTATGCTCCAAGAAAACTTTATAGGCTAATAAATAGTACATTAAAAATATTTTAATCGTGATTTCTACTTTTGCTTCACCACTATCCTTTTGTGTTGAATGCAACTTTTTTGCTGATTAAATCCCTGATATTGCAAATTACCTAAATAAATCGAAAAATAAATAACTACAGTTATAGGACCAATATAGTATGACTCACAATAAAAAATTAAAAATGAAAAAAAGTACATAAAAAGTATCATTCAAATGGGAAAATGTCATATCCATTCTTTTTTATTTTTTTTCCCCGTATGAGGACACTTAGATATTTTGCGTCCACTCATCAAAATTCTTGGTCAATTACCTTTCTTTTGTTTCATGTATACATTCTATACGAAACTTGAGAAACGGTTTCAACCAATATCTATTATGGGTTGGTATTTCCGTCCCAAACACTTATTTCCAATTTTCGAGAGGTTTTGACGATAAATGCACATTAGGATAAACGTGTGACAAAATTTATTAAAAGTAATGTCCAATTCAACGAGACAAACAAGTTATTATATGTCCAATCAATCGTATATCTGATTAAGCAACCTCAAAACTTTCATCACTACTAAGCTTTTAGGTTTAAGCTATAAATAGCAAGTATTATCATATTTCTGGGTATGCTGAAAATTACAAAACGACACGAGTGGCAATGCTAATGGATTATCAATAAACTTGTCATAATAAAACTACACCAGATGGAACCTATATTTAGCCCAGTTAAAGACACACATGACAGGATCCACTGGTACTTGAAAAAAATAAAAATAGTGGCTCTAATTTAGTGACCAACACGCCAACCCACTTTTATGCAAGCACAAATACAAGATTAAAGGTGTTAATCTTTTGGAATAGCCAATGGGATCCATTTTTTTGGAGAGTGGTGGTTTGGTAACACAAACAATTTAGCACGCCAAAATGGACACGAGTGGATAAAAAGATGAAAAAATATCTAGCTGTCTCTCATCCTTAATCATATCTATTCAAGTCAAATCAAATCAAGCTTATTGTACACAAAGTTGAACTCCGCAAGTACGTAGTTCCCTTAAATGTTTATTTAAACTAACTTTCGGAGTGTGCTGGATAGATATTATTAAAAAAAAAATTGTATTTTAAATAGTGTGATAAGAAATATGTAATTAAAAAGTAATGAAATATTATTGATGTGATGAAAAATATTATTTTATTGACAAATGTGTAACTGAAAATGAATTTTAAAAGAATGCGTACCAAATAGGAGCTCAATTTTTTTCCCTTCTTTAATACTATCTCGTCTATCCAATTTGATGAATAATTAGCAGCGATACAAAATTATCCTTCAGATCTATTTGAGTACGACTGTACCAGCAGACACATTTATAATTCAGTGTCGATGACAACAATAATAGAGGATTTCCCAAATTGCCAATTCTTATTCATGAAAGAGCAATTATAATACAAATGAATATGTGAAGGTACCAAGAGAAAATCCCAACAGCAAGGAAAGAACTTGCACTGTTAATGTCTTATTTGAAAACTTATTTTTCTGTCCAGTTCTGCATTTCATTGTTTTGAGCACAACCTAGCAAATGGTTTCTTAGAATGCATTTCTTAAGTGGAAAGGAAGATCATTTGCATTTCATACATTTTGGAAGTTCCTCATCATTTTAATTTATGAGAAGAGATGCATGGTTTACGTGTCCTTTTTGTGTGAATAGAGGATCATCATGCTCGTTTTGTACGCTTCCCAACTTCAAGTGCCAGCTCTGTGTCGATTTTCAGGGAAATGTCAAGTGCTTTCACAGAATGGGTCAGAGCACCACTGCAAAAACATGGAAACATCACAAAGTGAATTACAACATGAGACCATGTTGAAGCGACTGTGACTATATTCACTAGCAAAATACAATTAATTTGGAAGGAACTATTCTAGTAGGAAATAAGGTTTCCAATATAATTGCAGCATGGTTAACATTTGAATTATAAAAGGATATTTCTAATTAGATGCCTAACAATGTACATGACCAATGGTTCTTTATTGCATTTTCAATGCATTGTGCGATAATTATCTATCGATTTAGCCATTAACAAACGGGCTAGGTTAGCTTTGGGCAGGTGCACTGAAATTAGATCTTCCCACCAATTAAAAATATATTTACATAAAAGGCTAAAAAAGAAAGCAAATGGGTAACTGTTTAACCAGAGTAATTCTACAGTTCTTTTTTGAACTCAAGTGTGGATTGAACTAGTCGTCTTGGTTTAAAACATTTTTACATCTTTTCTTATATATATATATTTTTGATAACCATGGATGTCCGGGTCAGCTTGCGTGCACCTCAACTAATTTCACAGGCCCTGAAGTTTACGGCAGGGTATTCAACTCAGTAGCTCTGAGGGGATTCGAACTGGTGACCATTGGGGAGCAAACTCCAAGGCCTGACTTACATCTTTTCTTATATGAACCAAACTAAACCAGCCAGTCATGTATGTGAACTATTTGGCATTTTGCCTAACGTTAAAATTCTGCCTTTCAATTTAAACAACAACAGGAGGAAGATAAAAATAAAGGGAAAGTGTGTAACTATATTACCTAGAAATGTAGGTCACCCCGGATTGTCCAATCTTGTTTACGGTGTCAAGAGTAACATTTCCAGATGCCTGCACCAAAAGCAGTAGTAAAACACATGCTAGAACACAGGTCACACAATCTTAAAAGGCCATGAAACTGGTAGCAACTAAGACCTCACTGTATCCTATGGATAAAATCAACAGTTGCTTGAGAAGCAAAGAAAAGAACAATGACGGGGAAGAGATGAGGTGGCATTCATAGGGCTACAGGTGAACCAAACTATTCATAACAGCTTCCATTTCAATCATCTTAAGCTCATTCAAACCATAAACCCCTAAAGAACCAAACTATTCATAATAGCTTCCATTTCAATCATCTTAAGCTCATTCAAACGTAAACCCCTGAAGAACACGTACAGAATTTTTTTTTTAACTGTTGCAGCAGTAACCCCCTGTCCTGAAATCATTTGTTATATTTGTAATGCATACATGTTCAATGCCTCATTTGGTAACAAAAGTTTGACCATCTTCAACTCCCAGATGTAAAACAATCTCATCCATATAAAAGAATACCGTGCAGCCCAAGAGAATTTTTACAATTAAAAGGGGTACCATCTGATTGCAAATATCCCTCAGAATTTTTTGAAAATACATTACCTTTGTTTTTCAAAAGGTCCTGTATTTAATTAAATCAACCTCAAATGAAAATTCTACTTCAATTAGTATAGATGAGAACTACCTGCTACTTAAAACTACTATAAGCTTATAAAAAATCTCCATATGATTATTCTAGTTCTATTCATTCATGTAATTGATCAGTTTGTCCAGTCTTCGTCAAAGGTCATTTACAATCATATATTGTGAATTATTCTTTGGCTCAAAAAATACTGATCCCTCTTAAAAAGGAACCAATTTTTAGTTATAGGTGTGGCCTTAGTAGCTGAAGGCCTGCAAAACTCTCCAGCTGCCCACTCCAAAAAAATCTTCCACAGCATCCATCGCCGCTGCTCTGGTGATTGGCAATACAAAGTGTTCTAAAAGATGTAAAGCGTGTCTAGGCGGCATGGCCAAGCCTCATGCCTAGCCGAGTTTTTAAGAACATAGACACAAACATGTGCAGTACACTTTATGTCAGTTTGTATTGTAAAGATGATCCAAAGGCATTGGATTGCACTCACCAGTCTCTTTCTGATGACGATGACTTGATGAGACGGAGAGTGTGGTGATCAACTTTCCCCATCCTAAATTTCTACAAGCCAGACTTAAGAGTGTCGTGAGAATGTGGTTAGCTCAAGAGGTGAAGTTTGGTGGGCCACCAGATTGCACCTTTTCTGAAGGAATTATTGACTCTTACTCTGTCCAACAGAAGCATAGGATCTTATACAATCTTGGCAATAAAAAAATATTATATCTAAAAAAATTGGCGCCCTCATACTTTTTCTATCTCTGCTGGTGATTAGGAGTGACATCGATACTTGGTTCAAAAGAAAGATCACCCCTAGGCGAGATGATTCTATTTTGGATGATTTGCACATTTACTTATTACCATAGAGTCAGTAGCTATTTGATCAGGAAGAAAGATCGTCATCATTGGGTAAGAAGTAGCACACACACTACCTTGTCGGACTCAAGTTCTATCAATTGTGAAGAAATGATGGGGAATCATTATAAGAATAATAGATATCCTTAGTAAAAATACAAATAGTTAATTTAGGTTAGCTTATATTAGTTTATTATAGTTTTCTAGTTTGACATAAATTAGATTTATATCATTAAATGTTTTCCCACCTAAATTAGATTAGATTAAACCCCATATAAAGAGGATCTTTGCATTGTAGTACTTAGATTTAATTATTGAATAAAATCATATTTCTCCCTTTAATTCTTTGAATTCTCTCCCCTTTCTTTTCTTTCTTCCTCTCTTCCCCTTTCTTTCTCAAGTCTCATTCTTGTTCAATTCCACTCTTTGTCACCATCTTTTTCATAATAACGCAGACTCGTCTATTGCAAACATGCAAAGAGAAAAATTTCAACAAATCCATGTCAGACTGAGGAATGGAGATACTACATAAGTTCATAAGCTGACGACCACATAAGTGAGTATTAGATAGAGAAAGATGACTTTTACAGAGTCTTGCAACTTAGAAAATAAAGAAACGAAAAATAAAATTAGGAATTACCTCAGTCTCAAATTTCCCATTAATCAACTCTACAGCTTCTTTAAGCATTGATACATCAACATCCCCATTTGTCAAGGGAACAACCATATTGTCCAGCATTATCCTAGTTATAGATGTTTCCGTTTGAGATGCATAATGCAATACCTCATTTACTTCTTGGAGTGTCCTGGTTTCAATCTGTAAGCAGACAAAAATTGTTCAACTACTAAATTACACAACTAATTTTTAACATATGCAGTAGTAGACACAGGAAAGTAGTTGGAAGGGCTAACCATGCACTTTTTAAGTTATTGAAATAAACCTAGCACCTGAAGAATTCGCAATCTCAAAAAATTGTATCTACAGATTCTGCAATTATCATCCATAATATTTATACCTCAAACCACTTCTACCATGGATAAAAAAATTATAAACTTCATCCCAATTTTCTGTAACAACTTAGTGTTGACCAGTAATGCTATTGCCACAATTTAGTTAAATTTTTATGTAACATTTAAATAAATTAAACTAAGTAAACATCATAAAGTTTTATCATATCAAGATAATGAAAAGTAATAAATATTATGATTAATAGATTATATCACTTTGATTTTGTACTGAAGCCAATATCTCCCTAATAATAGAGAGGAGGGAGTAACTAAATAAAATAGCAAATAAGAATACCAAAAATCCTTATCTTATTATGCTGATGTACTCACACAGTCAGATCATGAATCTCGCACAAATGATGAAATGCAAAGAAAAAATAGCACATATGTGCACACGTGTGCGTGCATGAGTTTGCGCACAAACACAGAGCTCTTATCCCAAGTTATATTCTTGGGAGTTAATTAGAATCAATTGGGTACCATTAATAATTAATTGCAGGCTAAATAAAGATTTTAGCATGTTGATGAACCACACAATTTAGTAAATAGTAAGTTTTTGGTTTAACAATCAAGAATTATAATTAGTAAACCTAAAAATTTAAAACTCTACCTCAACACCCATTTTAAGATTATTTTGCTCCAAATAGAGGTCCACAGATTTCAGGGCATTTGTGATACCTCCAGCAATAGATATATGATTGTCTTTTATCATGACCATATCAAATAAACCCATTCTGTGATTCTGACCTCCACCTATTAAGACCTGTAAACATTGATGGGAAAAGTCAAACTTAACAGAATAAGTGGGAAATGATGATATCATAATATGGAGTTAGAGTGAGATCAGTGCACTACACCGCCCATTTATCCACCAAACGTAAACCTGGAGCAGTTTTCCTCGTCTCTAAAATGTAAGCAGGTTGTGCAGCATCTGCCATAGCCTGCAAGAAAATTGAACATTGCAGTTCCCTTAATGCATAAAATCACCTATCATATACAAAAAACCATCTTTAATATAGAATTACTCAAATTATTTTCAGCATCTTTAATGTGGTTTCAGTATGAAATATATGATTCAAAATCTCATATTACTAATCATCATTTTCCAATACAACTAAATATAATCAAGCCAACATCTAGTATTACTATGATTAACTAGGTGAATCTTGTCGTCAAATGTAATTCTACCAAAATTTTCAGGAATGTGCTCCAGACCTCTTTAGGAAATGAAAAACTGAAAGTTATATACAATATAAATTGATTTAAAATGCCATTTGAAACCAACTAAGAAGTGCTTAATCTGAGGATGTTCAGAAGTTTCCATGTAAACATGTTCCCACAGCAGGTTACCTCTTTTAATTTGTAAAATTCAAATAGCAGCTTTACATGAAAAGAAACTAGACTTTTATTGAGAAGTCTATGAGAATGTATTGCTCAAACTTTCAGATCAGCAACTGGCTTATGAGATGCATGCTACTATAAAATTATGGAAGAGATTAACCAGTAGTTTTGTGTCTAAAAATAATGGATCTGAAAAATCCCTTATTAATTTTTAGTGAAATTCACTATATTTCGAGGAGGATGACTGATTATCTAATTATAAAATTTGGTAATTATCCGTACGTTTATGAGACTGTTTAGCAATGAAATTAGTAGTTTCCACATACCACTGTATTAGAATCAGTGTGCAGTCCTCTTTGGAGCTGAGGGCATTCAAACTTAATCTTTTCAAGGCTATGCCGGATACAAAATATATCCACACATTTTCCTAATGGGTCAGTTACAGCACTAAATTTCTGATGCTACAGAGGAATTGGTGCATGTTGCGGAGTCTCAATATGTATTATTTTTGGCTCGTAAGATGTGAAACAGAAGAAACTGGCTACTTGTCCCCTTGAGAGTTCAAAGTATGGGTTTCCCGGGAGGGACGCCTCACCAGGTCCTGAAATGATACAGCATGAACCCCATAGCAACACAAATGTGAAGCCTATACAAATCAATATCATAATTGTAGAATCACCTCATCTAAACGCTTATGTTATTAATTAGAATGGCAATTCATTTATTTATTTAAATGTAATCTTTAACAAGCCCTCGTGTGCACGCCAGATTCATTTTTTAGCAAAAACCTAACA
This sequence comes from Fraxinus anomala, assembly GCA_903798345.1. Taxonomy (NCBI): domain Eukaryota; kingdom Viridiplantae; phylum Streptophyta; class Magnoliopsida; order Lamiales; family Oleaceae; genus Fraxinus; species Fraxinus anomala. The sequence continues at coordinate 14,701 of CAIGRN010038330.1, forward strand.
GATCACTATTAATTGGTGGAAACGAGACTTGAACTTAATACCTTTGCCTACTATTATATCACATTGAATGAGCTCGTGTAAAATTTAATTCTTCACGCACATACACATTTATTCATTTAAATTTAATATTCAATAGCAATATTGTAATTGCCTTAGCTCAGTGCTCTTGTGTAATATGCCTCAATTTACGAGGAAGCAACAAGCATTAGAAATTCTTTCCTTCTGTTGATTAAGGAGAGTAACACTCTATTTAAAGGAAGAAAACCCAACAACCTAGGCTATAATATATAAGGTAATCCTACATAATAAACTACAAAAGCTAAAACAGTCATAAGAATGTTACATAAGACATAGGAATTAAATCAGACCCATCACTACAATATAAAAGAGGCAAAAAACTTGGCGCCGTAGCGATTTCACATCGTCGTAATTCAATTTTTTTTCCTCATGCATCTCCTCCTCCTCTTCACGCAACTCATCTCATCTTCCATTTTTACACGCATTTCCCCCCTTTCTTAACGCCATTTACCTTCCACCCATAGAATTCCAATTTCCATCCCGATTCCGATTTCAAAAGCCCACAACAAATCGATTCTTCGTCGTCGTTCCTTCACATTTTATCGGTGAGTACAATTCCAATTTCTCTGAAAACTTTGATTTCGTTCGAATTTTAACTTCTTGGTAATTTTACTGATGTGTTTTTCTTTTTATGTAATAATTTTAAATGGTTACAAGAATGCAGAGCTGCAATGGGTGTGGGACCCTTCTTATGTACCTGAATGGAGCAACAAATGTGTGTTGTGCCGTGTGTAATACCATTACTTATGTACCCAGGTAAATTTGAATTCGAAATTTCAGCGAAGCTATAATTTGTTTGGGTGTTCCTTGAAAAATGTTGAATTCTTTTGTTTTAAATCAAATATCAAATAATTTGTTTGAGTTTGATAGCTTAGACTGAGCATTGGACGNGTTATAATTTGTTTGGGTGTTCCTTGGAATATATTGAATTCTTTTGTTTTAAATCAAATATCAAATAATTTGTTTGAGTTTGATAGCTTAGACTGAGCATTGGACGTTCCAATGTTTTATATGTGTGACTTAAATCTCCCTTCTCTCAGTAATGAAAATGTCCCAACTGATACGTGGGTTGCTGTACATTATTGATGCACACCCATGGTTCTATATGATAAAATACTGGGAAGGGGAAAAAAAATTTGTCTCCATGCTACACGGAGAGGGGAAAAAAAATGTCTCCATGTTGTACGAAGACCTTCTCCGTGCCGCACAGAGACACCGGAGTTGTCTCCGTACGCCACGGAGACACAATTTGTGTCTCCATGTGCGCACACGAAGACAAACATGGTATCTCCGTGCCACACGGAGACACCGTGTCTCGGTATGGTATAGAAAATTTAAAGCTGGCATCTACCACCTAGCCTCCTTACAACTAGAAACAATTAGTGGATGTTATGGCGGGTGAATTTGACAAGTGAAAATGAGTGAGGAGAGCAGGGTTGGATAATCTAAATGACAAGAA
>CAIGRN010038332.1:0-15750 GCA_903798345.1 Fraxinus anomala
TTTGTCTCGTTGACTCAATTAAGGCGTTGCTTTCGTGATACCCTGCATGAATTTTGAAAAATTCGAGTGTTGCACTAGATACCACATAACAGTTCACGAATTACCAATTTAACGGCATTTAAGTTACCAAATGGTTGTTACTTATCCGTTTTTAGTTTTGACCCTATGTATAAAATTAATCAATCAAAAGCAACAAGTCAGTTTTATTTATTTCAAGATGATTAAGCATACAAGTCCAATTATTCTAATGTTTGAATACCGCATTAATAAGGAAATCAATAATAAACACCGATATGATATGATGACGGAGAAATCTCAACTGGGTAAAAAATTCAGGACCAAGCAAATTCCTTCCAATATAAACAATACAGATTTACGGTAAAATGTTGCCTAGCCAACTCCACTAAACTTCTCGATCTAATTCATGTAACCTCCAAGATAAGCTGAACCCACCAGCTCCCAATCTTCTACAATTGTCCCTTCCAAGTGGAATTCCAAAAACGTCCCGTTGTTGTGCTTTTCCTGCACTTGTAGTCCAACTTCTATCAACTTTCAGCAGCCTCTGAAGTTTAACTGAGAAAGTACCTTCCTATGATCAATAGGAAGTATGTGGTGTTTCGAATTCAATAGGTTTGATGTTTTTTCCAAATATGTGGTTGTATGATCTCAAAAAGAAAAGATGGAATCAATGTATGAATATGCTCTTGGATCTTCAAAGGATAATCAGAATGTGTTTAAAGAATAAGCACAATGAATAACAACACCTCAATTCGTGTATAGGTTTGGGTATTTATAGGGAATGGTAATTAGGTTAAATGGACAGGAAAAAAATACTTCAAAACAACAAAATAGAATTTTTCGAATCAACTTGTCACTCGAGTGAGAAGCTAGCGACAGTCGACCTGCGCACTGTCGTTCGAGCGAGAGCTTGTCAAGCGACATGCATTCTTTTTTGTTGCTTGAGCGCCAATGGACGAGAAGCTAGCGAAAATGTGGCACTGTGTTTCTCCTCTTTTCATGCTCAAACTCTAGACCTCATAACCCAATTTATACAAATTGCACCATATATCCTTGACTTTTACAATACGTTCCAAATTAGTTATATTGTCCACATAATTTCCAACACTAAAAAGCTAACTTCCCATTTGGCATTCTGTGGCAAAATTATACAATAAGTCAAGGAAAACTAAATACAAAATCTAAACTACCAAATTTTCATCAAACTGATGTCTCTTACATTTCTAGTTAAACCTGTTTCCTGAAATTCACAACTCAAATACTAGTGTAAAAGCACGTGATACAGGATATAATAAAATCATTAAACACATGATACCAACACTAGTTAGAATGAGACGTAACACTAATGTTAATTCAAACACCAACAAAAACATTAGCATCACACAAAAGTCAAAAACTCAAACAATAAGGTAGATATGGTATGAAAATCAATTCAATCAACAAATATCCCCCTATCAACCTACTTCACCGTAAAAAAATTTTAAATTTTAATTTTTTTAAAATTCTCCAATTCACAACATTTACTTTACTCTCCCACTTCTTGTCACAAATGACGAAAGAACCGATTATTAAAAACATCACAAAAATGCTTTACTCTCCCCATTTTTTAACATTAACATATAATAACTCAAAAATGCAGTTGTTAGCATGCAGAAGTATAATTAATGTACAGAAAATCATCCCACATACTTAGTTCAAGTTAACATGGAGTAAATTGTACAAGTGACCCATATGTGTAAAGTGTGACTAATCATTTTTCAGTAGGACTCAAAACCTTAATTTTGTGAGAAAGAATATGCTAAACATTACTGTCAATAAGCGTATTCTCTACTTATGAAAATCAAACCATTTAAAGCGCATTAGGACCTTTAAATAAAAGCTTATTTTGTATTGATATTTTCCTTCCTCCCCCTGACTTTGAGCATATTTTATTCTCACATCAATTATTTTAAACTCATTATTATTTTTTACATCTTAAATACAGCTTCATCTCCATTAAACGACTAAAATGACCACTGTAACGAGCTTTAGATCGATTAACACAAGTCAGTTGACCATATGCACCAGAATATGAGAAATACCGCAGGCTTAATTGCTCGAGTCAAATAAATTTCGAAGAAGAACATAAGATATTGAGTTTTTTATTATCGGGGATAAATTTGAGCTTAAATCTAATAAATAATGTCAATTCATGTTCAAAGTCACCTTACTAACATGTGATTGCCATCATAAATCTCACACACGCAATTGAGTCCCCACTAACAATATCATAGTGTGTGCAGTGCAGATGGTACATGAAGACACATATACTAAATACTTCATAATAACCTAATTCAGTAATGGAAACAATGTTACAGTTCATTGATTAAACCCATGCTTGATCATAACAAACAAATTCAAATATATTATATATTATACTGTAAAAACAATTTCTCGCCCATTTTTTTAATTATTCAAATTTCCATTTTTGTTATTTTTTTTAAAAGTATGAATGCACCAAGCACATAAAAAGATGTCAAACACACAAAAAAATAAAAATAAAAAATATGCATGAGTTTTCTACCTAGAAAACAAACAAATAAACAAATATGATACATGCATAAATAAATAAATATCATACAATGATAAAACACGAGTATGTACCAAAAATACATAATCAGTTATGTATGCAAATGCTCTTACCTTCAAGAGTACCGTAATCTATTTTAAAATTTTTCAAATCACTTTTCTTCACCCAAACTTGCCTTACTATTCCCAGTCATCTATATCATTAAGTTGGTCAATTTACATTACCCAAATTTGCCTAGTGATGAAATATTTTAGATTATCTGTGTCATTAACTTGATCATTTTACTTACCTGATTAGTAAGGAAGTCAATCTGACCAATATAATCATGATTCTTATTTCTATTTAAGTTTTGGTTTCTATTTCTATTCAGGAAATGACGACACCTAGACTTTATGTGTCCTAACTTGTCGCAATGAAAACAAGTAGGGATAAACATATGACCAACGATATGTGATCATTGATATATATTCCTTTGTTGGCGTGTCCTACGCTGTCTAGTAGGCCTCTGTCATACGTATCCCTTATTCTTAGATTCATGAATGTACGTTATGAGTTTTTTGTTTTCTGCCCCAAGTTCCGTAACTCTCGTACTTAAGGCTTTATTTTTTTTTTTATAATCTTAATGCTCTCCTTATAGATTATATCATAAGTCTCATGTATATTTCCCTTACTATCAGAATTGTCCTCACTATCAAAATCTTCTTCTAAATTCTTACCACTACTTACGTTTTTAGCATTCTCACTCTTCTTATCAGATTCATTCATAATTCTAGCAGTAAAGGCAATATATTTTTCACTTTCCTCACGAGTGGATTTTTTACTCTGATTGTCCGGGTTAGACTCGTTATCAGTGAGAGTAGCATTCATAGCCTTTTTCGAATTCCTCCTACTAATATGGTACTCACTCCTAATGTGGCCAAAACATCGACAGTTATGACATTTCACAGATTGAGATTGTCTTCTAGACTCACTGAAATCACATCGCTGTCCCTCTTTAGGTTTTTTTTATTCCTAAGCATTTTTCAGAATTCTTTAGCAAAGTAAGCTAACTCTTCTTCATTAAGAGCATCTGAATTCGAGGACTCTCTATGACTATTCATTATAGTATTTAAGGTCAATGACTTATTGTTTGTAGATTTAGCTAATGTAATTTCATAATTCTAGAGAGATCCAACAAAGTCTTCAATTTTAATGGAATCTAAGTCCTTACTCTCCTATATTGTTGTGACTTTAGGTCGAAACTTTTCTGGTAGGGATCTAAGAATTTTTTTGACTATCATAGGCTCTATGATTTTCTCACCTATGTTGAAGCTAGAATTTACTATGTCATTTAAGCTTGCATAAAAATTATCAAAAATTTCATCTTCCTTCATCCAAATTTCTTCAAACCTAGTGGTTAATATCTGCAATCTAGAGTTCTTAACCGCCTGAGTTCCGTCATGTGTGGTTTGTAGGATATCCCAAATCTCTTTGGTTACCTCACATATTGACACTCGCCTAAACTCTTCAGGGGATACTTCCATAAATAAGGCGTATAAGGCTTTGTTATTCCAATTACACCTATCTAAGTTCGCTCTAGTCCAACTAGCAATGGGAGTGAGTATTACTTCATTATTAACCGTAGAACTAGGTGCAACCCAACCATTCACAACACTAAGCCATAAATGCTCATCCATGTATTTGAAAATGCTCTTATCCTAACCTTCCAGTAAGCATAATTACTGCAATCAAAATATGGCGGGACGGATAATGAATTACTTATTTAGATACTATGGGTCAAGGAACGAATTTGGGCTCTGATACCAATTGAAAAATTCGGGTGTCGTACTGGATACCACTTAACAATTCACGAATTACCAATTTAACGGCTTTTAAGTTATCGAATGGTTGTTACTTATCTGTTTTTAGTTTTGACGCTATGTGCAGAATTAATCAAATAAAAGCAACAATTCACTTTTAATTGTTTCTAGATGATTAAGTATGCAAGTTCAATTATCCTATATTTGAATACCGCAGTAATAAGGAAATTAATAATAAACACCGATATGATGAGGGAGAAACCCCAACTGGGTAAAAACTTCGGAACCAAGCCAGTTCCTCTACTATAGAAAATACGGATTTGCAGTAAGATACTGCTTAGTCAACTCCACTAGACTTCCCGATCTAATTCATGTAACCTCCAAGATCAGTTGAACCCACCAGCTTCCGATCTTCTGCAATTGTCTCTTCAAAGTGGGATTTCAAGAACGTCCGGTTCTTGTGCTTTTCTTACGCTTACGCTTGTAGTCCAACCTCTATCAACCTCTAGCAACCTCTAAAGTTCAACTGAGAAAGTACTTTCTTATGACCAATAGGAAGTATATGGTGTTTCGAATTCAATAGATTTGATATTTTTTCCCAAATATGTGGTTGTATGATCTCAGAAGAAAAGGTAGAATCAATGTATGAATAGGCTCTTGGACCATCANTGAAAGAGTACCTGCCTATGACCGATAGGAAGTAGGTGGTGTTTCAGATTCAATGAGTATGATATTTTTTCCCAAATATGTGGTTGTATGATCTCAGAAGAAAAGGTAGAATCAATGTATGAATAGGCTCTTGGACCATCAAAGGATAATCTGAATATGTTTAGAGAATAAGCACTATGAACAACCACACCTCAATTCGTGCTTAGACTTGGATATTTATAAGGAATGGTAATTAGGTTGAATGGGCCGGAACAAATACTTCAAAACAGAAAAATAAGATTTTTCGGATCAACCTGTCGCTAGAGTGAGAAGCTAGCGACAAGTGAGTGACGCACTGTCACTCGAGCGAGAGCTAGACGACAGGCGGGAGACATGCATTCTGTTTTTGTTGCTCGAGGGCCAACTAGGCAAGACGCTAGCGAAAATGCGGCACCTTATTTCTCTTCTTTTTATGCTCAAACTCTAGATCTCATAACCCAATTTATACAAATTTTACCCTAGGTCCTTGATTTTTACAATACGTTACAAATTAGTCCTATCGTCTACAAAATTGCCAACACTACAAACCTAATAAATTTGAATGCACTTTGAGGTGTAAGAGACGCCGAAGCATTAAAAGACTAACTATTCTTCTTATGTGAAGCTACTTTACCCAATTAGGGTCCATTTATGTTTCAGTGACCTATTTGGCATTTGAGAGTCAAAATGAACTTCTAAAACCCAAAATTTACTTTTGGAGTATTTGGTAATTTTATAAAAATATTTTGTCTGGTTAGAAATTTTTTTAGAAAAAGCTTGTTGATTGTAACTTTTTCTAAAAGCTCTTACAGAAGAAAAAGTTCTTTTAAAAATTAGTTTTCAAATACTAATTAATATGGCTTTCTCTAGAAGCTCATCTACAAGAAGTATAAATAATATCGGAAACATTGTGATACGAGGCCTAAAACATTCAAAAGAAATCTTTTAAATGTCTTTAGTTGTTTTAAAAAACCAGCACAAAAAATTCAAGGACAATAAAAAATTTAGTCCATAAAAGGATAAATCTAATTAGCACACGTCTCAGTGTGTTGTATGCTTCACTTGGTCATATCGCAAGCCTTAAAAGAAAAAGCACTCAAAGTTTGTACACAAATTTTTTTGTAAAAGAAACATTGTTGAAGGAGATTGACAACCGAAGTTGAGCTCTAGCTAGTGGGTTTTAATTTGTCATGTGAGCCTACATATGTTATTAAGTTTGTATAGAGACTATCTTAAAGTTAAGCTCATTTAAAGTAATATAATAAGAAATTTAAATTATTGGGCTTTGAGTATCTAAATAAAGTGTGGACCAAATTATATGTGTAGAGACCAAATTCATTAAAGTTATATTTGACGATGGACCAAATATATATGGAAACTATATATAGGGTTATGGTCTCCAATTCTTATGTGATTTTCATTTTTTGTGTCATCCCATCAATACAAGAATACAAGAGAAAATATATTGAAAAGAAAGATTCAAAACCCAAAATCAAGAACACAAAATCAACAATCAAGAAAAAATGAATTGAAACAATCAAGATTATGGAGCAATAAGCCAAAATCAAGAACAAGAACTCAAGAATCAAAAGTGGCCAATATTCAAGATTCAAGATTCGAAATCAACATTAAATAATAAATAATAACTCCCAACGAATAAAAATATGTTCCGCAATTCATAATTCTCTTGATGATTTGACTTTATCAATAAAGCAATTAAGCAGTGAGACCCGAGTTGCAGCACTGGTCTCCTAGCGTCGCAACGCCCGAATTAGGTGTTACTTGGGCGCACTGCCCAGGTAGCACCACAGCGCTGCTGCACTAGCGCTGCAGCGCTAGTTTTTTGTCCACACATTTTTTTTTTGTTTTGTCAAAACAAAAGAAAAAATAAAAATTAGAAGGGTAAATGAGCAATCAATTTCAAATCTTGCTACTTCAAATATATTTCGGATTACTAATTTTCTAAAATAGATTAATTGAAAAAACATATTACCAAAGTAATCCCTATTGTCTAAATTAATTTATTTAGAATATTATGAATATTGTGTGTACGTAATTCATGCAGATATTCACTTGCCCAAGTGAAGGTCTATTTGTTGAATTATTTGCACACCTATGGTGATAATTATGTGATAATTATAAAGTTTCTTTTTATGTGAATATTAAGTCAGTTCAAAGATAAATTTAATATTTGACATGTTTTATTGTTAATATTTGATTACCATACCAAGAGTATCACTTACAAGTTGATATTTCTGTCCAAATACTAAATGTCAATTTTGTGTCCGATCTCTTGTGATAGGGCATACTATTATTTAAATTTATTGATTGCTCAATATGAATTCCCATATGAATATGTTAATTATATTTAAGTTCTCTATTCAGTCAATCCATCAACTTCTGCAACAATATCAATTCAATTCCTGTATTTGAACCAAAGTTTAAGAACGGAAAGAAAACGTTTGTATCGTACTTGGCGGCATAGATCTAGACTTTACTTTAAGGACTGAACAACCCACTAAAGAACTGTTAGAAGATGATCAAATCCTCCCAAAGAAATTGAAAAACTCTTTGCAAAAGGCGATAATACTGAAACTAGTAAGCTTCTACCGAACTTAATTTCACTAAAACTTAAGATTTAAGAAAATATAAGGGAGTACATCATGGATATGTCTCATCTTACTTCAAAACTAAAGGCATTAAAGTTTGAGTTGTTTGATGACTTGCTCGTACATTTGGTCAGTTAGACTGTCAAAAGGGTGAAGTGGACTATCAAATTAAAGATAGTTATGACTGTCAAAATGGTGAAGTGGACTCCTAATGAGCTCATTTTATATTGTATGAAAAAAAGAAGAAATTTTAAAGTAAGAGAGAACTAAAAGTATTCACTTGGCAAGTACCTTTAAGGACAAATTAAAGAATAAAGAAGCTGCATTTGATTCAACTCAAAAGAAATAGCAAAATCCTGCAAAAGATAAATAATATGGCTATTACTTTTGTGAAAATATGGAACACATAAAGAGAGACTGTATTGAATACCACGCTTGGCGCGTAAAGAAAAAAACACTTCTCACTTTGATTTATTCTAAGGTTAATTTAGTTTCAATACTGAGACACATTTGGTGGATAAATTCTGGTACCACTACTTATATAAGTGTGTCTATGTGGGGTTGCTTGAACTGCTAAAGTCAATTGATGTTGGAAGATTCATCTATATGGAGGGATGGAAAATCAGTTGAAGTTGAGACTATAAGGACTTCTAGATTATTATTAAAGACTAATTATTATTTGGATTTGAAAGGGACATTGAGGTACTGTCTTTCAGACGAAATTGCTTTCTATTTCTACATTGGACAAATTCGATTACTCTTGTTCAATTGAAAATAGTCTATTTAGATTTTTTTTAAATTCAAATATTGTAGGTATCAGTTCTTTATCTAGTTGTAATAACATATATCTGCTTAACACAATTGCCTCTTATAAAAAAAACATTGCATGTAAATTTACGTAGTATTAAACATAAATTAACCAATAAGAATTTTAATTCGTTATGATACACGCGTTTAGGTCACACATCTCAAAAAAAGAAAGGAATAACTTGTGTCTGAATAAATTCTTGATTCCCTTAAGTTTTCAAACTTAAATATTTATATTAATTACATTAAAGGGAAATAAACAAATATAAAGAGATTAAGTGCCAATAAAACTTCAGATGTCATATAACTAATTTATATAGATATTTGTCGACAATTCCCTTCGACTTTTTGGAATGGTCAACATTATTTTACTATGTTCATAGACGATTTCTTCTTGTTATGGCTACCCATATCTCATTAATGAGAAATCTCAATAATTAGACATGTTCAAGGCTTACAAGGTTGGGGGTCAAAATCAACTCAGCAAAAGAATAAAACACGTCAGATTTGGTCGTACTGGTGAATACTATAGCAGATATGACGAATCAGGAGAACAATATCTTGAGCCTTTTGCTAAAATTTCTAGAGGAATGTGGAATCGTTTCACAGTACACCATGTCAAGGTCTCCTTGCATGAATGATGTTACTAAGAGACAAACTAAAACACTTAAGGACATGGTAAGCAGTATGATAAATTATTTCACCTTGCCATAATTTTTCTAGGAAGAAGCACCAAAGACTACAACTTAAATTCACAATAAAGTTCCTAGTAAAATGCTGCTAAGAAGTTGCAAAATGCTAAATATCTCACTATTAGGTCAATTTTCGAAATATTCGATTATTTAAGGATCTATATATATATTGTTTAAGAAATAATTCCGAATCAAGACAATATTACAAAATCTCCTATTCCCACTCAAAAGATTGTTCCAGAAAAACAAACTCAACAACCTCAAGAATAAATGCCATTAAGGATATCCACAACAATATTACAAAATCTCCTATACACAATCAAGATATTATTTCAGAAGAATAAACTCAACAACCTCAAGAACAAATACCATTAAGGAAATCCACTATATAAAGGAGAAAGATAATTTCAGATGACTTTATAGTTTTTCTTCAAGAAAATAAGGATGGTGTTAACCCCAAAAAATGTATCAATGATGTGGCCAACAGATCCCAAAACCCCTCACGTCTACGTAAGCTAAATCCCAACACACTTGGACAAATCGTTGGTTAACTGCACACACTCCAACAATTGAGTCAGCTAGAGGAATAATTTAGGGTTTGGGGTAGCTTAGAACATGAGCCTCCAATCGATAAAAAGGGGGTCGACTTGGGAGTAGAACACTAAAAGTGTATGTAGCAAGAATATAGGCTTGAGAGTCCAAACTTGCATTACCTTTGAATGACACTAAGTGTGACTTTTTATACTTGAGTTGAATAAATGAGACCCGTCGAATGATAGGGCACGTGGCCTCATCAGACCGATCAACATTTCTTGTCGCATACATCAATTAATCAAGGCATTAAATGCTAGGGATGTTTTCGTATCCATAAGTCCTAGTTTGGTAGTTAGGATTAGACTATATAGGTGTGCAGAGGTGGCGATTGTAGTGAATTGTCATGTCAATCATTTATCGCGAGATCTGTTAGGGATCTTGCAATCGCCTTATCATTACATGGGGGTTTGACAAAAGGGCTCAGTCCAGTTTCGTTCTACGGGGAGAAGGGGTCGCCTTTGTATATAATAGGTTCGTCTATGTCGTTGTGTAAGGCGTGAGGCCCCTAGATCGCTATGTAGTTTAATTAGTGCCACGTGTGGCCTTTAATTTATTTTATGTGTTACAGATGGTATTGGATTGATGGAAGAAGATTTGATCAATCAACATTCATCAAGCCTGCAAAGGAATAATTCTCAAGAGTGGATTGATGTCATAAATAAAGAGATAAAGTTCATGAAAGACAATGACGTTTTGAAATTTGTCCCATTGCCTGATGTGCAAAGCCCATTAGTTGTAAATGAATATTTAAAATTAAGAGAAATTCGAAGGATGATGTGAAGAAATATAAGGTTCGTCTTATAACAAATGATTTTATTCAAAAGGAAGACATTGACATTAAAGAGACTTTCCTTCCGATTTTTACGAAAGGCTCTTTTAGAACTATTATGGCACTTTGAGCTACGTTAAATGGTTTTCAAACTAAAGAAATTCATCTATTGGCTTAAGTAAGCTTCTCGTCAATGGTGTCATAAGTTTCATCAATTAATCATCTCGTCTGGTTTTGAGATGAATGTAGTTAATGGTTGTGTTTATCACAAGTACAATAGGAGTAAACATATTTTTCTGATATTGTATGTCGATAACATACTGCTTGCTTACAATGATTATACTTATTGCACGAAATCAAGAGTTTTCTGTATGAAATTATAAAATGAAAGATCTTGGTGATGTCTCTTTTGTGTCAGGGATACAGATACACCGAGATCGTTTTCGAGGTATTTTAAATTATCATAAAAGAGTTATATCGATAAAGTTCTTAAAAGGTTTGGGGTGTAGGAATGTAAACCAAGTGTTGACATAGAAAATTGTATCAACAAGATTCAAGCCAACTTAAAACATAAATAGAAATTTTATTGATGATGAATTGCAAATTATTCTTGTAACCACAAGTGTTTGCCCTCTTTTTCAATGAGATATTTGAAATATGAAGTGTTTTTTTAGTCATCCCCTTTCATCAAGGCTCTCCTTGTCCTTTTATAGGGGATGATCTGCATGCATACTTCATTTCACTGTCTTATCAGCTACAGTGCCGAATTGAGGAAGTACATCACTAGCATGTTTGGATTAGTTAGTGACCTTGGTTTGTCAGGTCATTATGAGTTAACTTTACATGTGGTCCCCAATAATTAATGACTTACTTAGGGAATGAAGATAAGGCATACAATTGGTTGAATTTGTGGGCACTGATGTAAGACCTTCCATATGTCACTCGTCGATTGACTGTTTGTACAATATACAAGGAATTTTCAATCATTGTGTCCTCCCAAACCTCAATAAATAATATAATCCGAGCTGATCTCACATATCTAAGCTCACATTAGCATAAGCTTAACGCATATATCAAACTGTACTTAACAACCTCGGAGGTCGAATGCCAACAGATATCCCCAAGTCAATGCTTGCCTTGGTGACTGACTGACCTTGAGCGCAATTGGCACGTTTTTCCATTTCCATAAGCATTACAGCAATAAATGACATGAATAGGTGTCATACCGTAACTTGTCAATAAGTTGTCATGCACACTCAATTTTTTCCTCTAGAAGCCTCAGCGAACGACGTCGTTCTGAAGTAATTAAATCCAACAATTCATTTTTCCCTCCATTCCTTCATCTAACAACCCAGATCGCGCCTTTTAATATTCCTCTCCTTTAAATGAATATTACCCTCTCATTTTCTCACTTTCCCTTTCCTCTTTTCAGACTTACTTTCTAAAAAATTTATTTGCATTTTTATCTATTTTCTAAGTGAGGTCACCCATATTCAGGTATTCCTTTTAACAAAAATATTTTTCTATCTTTTCCCTTTTCATTGATTTTTACCTCAGTTGTTTATATGAGTTCAAACGAATCGATGGTACATTCTTGGGGTAACCAACTAGAAGAAATAGTACCTTCTTCGTCTTCTCCTTCTGCTAGTTCTTCTTCTGCTAGCTCAGACTATTAGGAAGTATTAACACCTATCCCTATTACCTGGGTTTACCTAGAACATGTAAATACTTTTAGGAATATGGACCAAAAATTTAAAAGGGAAGAGGTCGGACCTCAGGAGGGTAGTGAGGAAAATACTCAGGAATGGGGGGCAGATTCTTATAGGTTGATAGTTACAGGAGATATGCTTGCCAATCTAAGAGCTACGTATAGTATTCCTAGTTCGGTAAAGTTAATAACACCGACCTCATCTGACCGAGCTAAGACTCCACCAATAGGATGTGTAGATTTGAATTCAGCTATTTTCCATGCTGGTCTAAGACTCTCATCCCCTAGGATTATATGTAAATTTATGTCTTTGTGGGGAATAGCTCATACCCAACTCTGCCCTAATGGGTGGAGAACTTTAGTGGCGACCTTAATTTTATGGGATCAATTAGGTCACCTCGAGCTAAGTGTAGCTCAATTCAATTCTCCCTTCAAATTGTATCAACACCAAGTAATACCTCTATTTTTAAAGGATGTAAGTTTAGTCTCAATCAATGCCATAAGGATAAACTTAAAGAAAAGGAAATACAGAAAATTCTCCGTGCTTCACCACTTGGGAATTTAATGTATGTTTAGGTTTGCACACATTTCAATATAACATTCATTATTGAAATGTTGAGCAGTTATTTAAATAAATTTGGGATGGATATTTGGAAAGCAACCAAGCGGGTTATTCAGTATCTATAGAGAACTAAAGATTACATGATCACATATAGGAAATCAGACCAATTAGATATCATTGGATATTTTGATTTTGATTATGGAATATGAATGCGAATTTTGTCACTAAACTACAGCTTTTAGATTGAATTGAAAGACCACTTAAGTTATCATGTGACAATAACAGTATTGTATTCCAATAGGACCTCGATGATGCCAAAGTTTATAAACATCAAGTTCTTAGTTGTTAAGGAAAGAATTTAGAGTGGTCAGGTTTATATAGAGTATATTGGGACAAACTCCAAGACAAACTCCATGATTGCTGATCCATTTACTAAAGAACTACCATCCAAGGTCTTTCATAAATGCACTGCTTATATGGTTATTGCATCTTTTGATGATATGGTAGTTTAGTGGGAGTTTGTGTTTTGTGGTTGTCTGATTCGGACACATTTTATACTTATAGATATTCGGTTTATTCTTCAGAAATAAAGTATTCAGTATAGTTTCACTGTAATTAAAGTTTTGGTTCGATTTTATTAAAGAATAAGGTAGAACCAGTTGGAAATAGACATGTTTGGATCACATTATGTGTAATTTTCATACTACATATCCACACTTGATTTATGTAATTTGATGTGCTGATATATGTGACAATTGAAGATTTAGTTATAATAATTGTAATGAAAATTGTTTTGATCCTATATTGAAATAATTAATGAATGAGATTGTTCGAAGATACTTTTGATTATGATAGCAAAAATTTTGAGCTAATAAGGACATGCACATTGGTAAGGTAACATATGTGGCTCAAGTGTGAGATTGTTGGGTTTTAATTTGTCATGTGGACCTACATATGTAATTAAGTCCATGTTTGGTACCGGTTAAAATCGAAATTTTAATTAAGTCAAAATTAACAATTTATTTCAACCACATAATTTATGGGTCCCGCAACTTTTTAACCACAGATTTCATCAACTTCTATCAAAATCTACTAAAATTTTGATTTTAAACTCCACAAAATAGGGGCTAAGTGTGTATAAAGGCTATCTTAAAATAAAGCCCGTTTAAAGTGATCTAATAAGAAATTTAAGTTATTGAGCTTTGAGTATCTAACTAAAGTGTTGACCAGATTATATGTGTAGAGATCGGATCCATTATGATTGTATTTGACGATGTGTCATTACACATGGAAAATATATATAGGATTATGGTCCTCAATTCATATGTAATTCTCATTCTTTGTATCATCACATCAACACAAGTATACAAGAGAAAACATATTGAAGGGGAAGATCCAAAACCTACAATCGAGAACAATAAATTAACAATCAAGAAGAAATGAATTGAAACAATTAAGATTACGGAGTAAGAAGCCAAAATCAAGAATAAGAACTCAAGAATCAAAAGTGGTCAATATTCAAGATTCAAGATCCGGAATCAAGATCAAGTATTAAAGAATAATTTCCAATGAATTAAGGTATGTTCGGCACTTTAGGATTCTCTTGGTGATTTGACTGGAGGATCTTGACAATAAAGTAATTAGATTTTCAAGTTGTTGAGATTTAAAATTTTAATAAAATCTAACACTAGTTTCTTATGCATGACCTTCGAGGCTCTAGATGTGGCCTTTTAGCTTGACAAAACTTAATGGTTGGTCTCGAAGGGTGAATGATCTTGCCAGATCATGCAAATAGGTTCTACCTAACATGTCATAAGGGTTTATATCCCGTCTCCTTTGTGTTTATCGAACCATCAAAAAAAAGTGAAAGATTATTAGTTGTGTTGATTCTTCATGTCAATGAAGTTTTCGCCTTTTTCGAACTTCTCGTCAAACATATGGTCTCCATTGGGTCACAAAAAATAAAGAAATACACAAAAAATAAATAATTAATTATTGTCTCGATCCATTGGCTGACTAGCCCCTCCCCCCCCCCCCACCCCCCCAACACACATAGCATTGGTGTACTTGTATTTGATCCATTTGAAACCATAGAAAGTGATGCAGTACAAGACTTAAAAGGCTCGCAGTCTTCATTTTATTACTATACTTATTGATAATAATATTTAATTGGAGTTTAAATGATGTTTTATGTAATTGGGGTCTAGTTTATGTTTTATTAAGAGTCGAGGGACTAAGAGAGAAATTTCACTTAAGTTAGCATATTAGGTTTTTTGTAAGCAGCCAAACAATGTATTGGAAGCTTGGTTTTCTTATTTTCATAGAATCAACAAAACTGTGAGATTTTCCCCAAGTCTTCATGGCATTCTACGAAATCAATAAATCTATTTGTAGGAGTCAATTCTCATCATTCATGCGCTCATCATCGAGTTTTGATAATCAATTCTTGGAATTTTAAGTGAATCAACGGGTCTTGATCGTGTTTTTCGATTATTTCTTGGTATTAAATTGAATTCAAAGATTTCGATCTTTGTTCGTCTTTTTTACGCTTCTGTCTATGTCAAATAAACCTTTGAGAGAGGATACGAAGCCGGGCAGGATATTCATGGTTGAGGAAAAAATATTATTAATTAAAATAGTACGTTAGATGTCGAAAGAATCAAATTTCAAGAAAGTACAAAAAAAATATTAATTTGAATCAGAAATCGAGAAATTGCAAAAGGAATGTCATCATACAATTACTCGTTAGAATACTACCTCGTGATTGAACAAAGTTCGAGTAAATAGTAGTTTGAATGATAAAATGGGACAATGAAAATAAATGTCACCATTAGACAATTCAAAAAAAAATAAAAAAATTCTTGGTCTATTTTGAGATCACCCTGATAGATTTAATTCAACATTAGGGATCATAGATTCATTAAGTAAATCATTTT
>CAIGRN010038392.1:0-13349 GCA_903798345.1 Fraxinus anomala
AAATTTTTTTTCTAATTTTTCTTTTCTTTTTTCTTTTATAATTTTTTTCATTTTAAACAGACCTCTCGGACCTCTAAGTTTTTCCATTAAAATATCTTTGGGTTTTAATAGAAATTTTATATAATATGATGATTAGTGTGCAATTTATATATTGAGAGTATTCTTGGTAGTTTCGAATGTTTAGAAAAGTCAAGGGCCATTTTTAAATTATGGCTTTGTGATAAGGCTATTGGCATGTATTTCCCCTATATATATCGGACCCACTGCCTTGCATCTTGAAGAGGCTCGGTTCATCATTCATGCATATGGTACTTGGATTGATCTTCTAGGGTCAATAGATTCACTAATATGGTACTATATCTTCGGGCATTGTCTTGGGAAGGTCATGGTAGGGTCAGAAGATATGTGCATCGTGGCTTGTCGAAGTCATTGATGAAAAAAAAAAAAAAAACAACCCTAATAATTTCTATCGGGTGTTGGTTGTCCTTTTATTTGTATTAGACGACACAAGGCACAATATGATGTACGACCCTCGAGGCATAGTATGACAAGTGTGAGAAATCAAACGTAGTGTCCAGATGGAGAGCACTATCAAAAATACCATCCGCCTTATCTCTTGTGCCAACGATCAACCTTGGCCCCTCTTCCAATGGCACCACGTGTCCATGAATGGAGTTACTCTTGGATCAATTTCTATTTTTGCTACTTGGTAAGTCTAACGATTTTAACATACTACTATTGTACCCACCTATACCTACCTACCTACCTACCGACCAAACCAAACCCAAGAAAACACGATGAAAGGTAAAATGCACGTCTATTGCACTCATTTTCACACTTCAAATCGTATTTCAATTAAAGGACTTTATTATTATTATTATTATTATTATTATTACAAGACCAAGTCTGATATTATTGCTATTTCAAAGTCATTATGAGATTATAATGCTTAATTATAGGATATATTTGGGGAGTATACATGCAGCCATTACTTATTTTTCACCAAATAATGATGATTAGACTGATCATCATCTATACATAATTAATTAATTATGCCCATAGAATTTGTCGACTTTATTAGAAAAAAAACACATCTCAACTTTCGGATTAATTGAAACTTGCAAAGAATTTCAAAATGGCCATTGATTATTTTTTTTATAGTAGTAAATCAATTTTTTAACGATTACATCAGTAGTCACCCATCTTGAAAGGTAACCTAAAATCCTTTGTGTCACCGTTAAATTCCACCATGAATGCAAACGATGTTATTAGTACGTCAGGTTAGACCAAGTCGTGTTTCATTAATTATAATTATAGATTGTTTTAAGCAGATATTTTAATTTTCGTGCATAAAGAAAATTATACATAGAGGCACAGAGTATATCCTAACATCTACAAGGAACTAGGTTCCAAAAAAATAAAATGCATGAGTTAATCGCATGGACAAATAGAATCTGATTTCTTTGATTGGGAGCATACGATTCTACTCTGATGTTCCAAATTGTGTTATGTAAAAGGTCACGCCGGATGATAGTTTTATCTACCAAATCTACTTGGAAGCTAGTTCACTCGCACCGAGTGACTATTAGTATAATCGTCAAGAACTCCAGTGACTTTTTTTTGGAAAAAAAATTACTTTAATTACTATTTTATTTTCTTTTACAAACTTCAGTCACCGCCGATGAAAATTAACTCATCGATTTCCTATCCCTTAATATGAGTTTAATATTAAGGGATTTATTTTTGTTTACTAATTTGATCGTTATTAATTTATTTTCATGTAATTGAGTTTTGAGAAGTCAGAGTCCAACATCAAAAAATTACTCGGACATTATTCATTCAGTGAAGGTGTAAACGATGAATAATGTTGAATTGATTAGACTAAATAGACAAAATCAAGAATCTCTCAAGAATTTAGATTCATATAACGACCAAGCAATATATTTAATTACAAATGTTCAAGTGAAATTTCAAATTGGTCACTAAAATATTTTTATGTTATATTTAGTCACCAAATTTAGATTATATTAAACAATTGGTCAATCCTTTTGACTACTATATAGCTACCACACCTGAAAGGCACTAAAGGAGTGACCATTCACAACAGGTTCTATTTGCTCCAATACACAAACTTGAACTGTGTTTTAGTTTAATTTATGTAATTGTTTCTATATGAAGGAAGCAAGAAAGCCCGGAGAAGCAGTCAGAGAAGAGAATCAGAAGTAATGGCCGGAGGAGGCGGAGGTGGCGGTGAGGGATTATCTTTAGAGTACACACCAACATGGGTGGTTGCACTCGTCTGCACCGTGATTGTTGCCATTTCTTTAGTTGTCGAAAGCTTGCTCCATTATGCTGGCAAGGTGAAAATTTCATACCAAGCAGTTCCTAACAGTTTAAGTTTTTAGATGAGATGATAGTTATATCTTGTGTCTTTTAGTTATTAGTTCCTGACATAATTTTGAATATTGTTTGCAGTACTTGCTGAAGAAAAACCTAGGGTCTCTCTTCCAGGCTTTGCTAAAAATCAAAGAAGGTCTGATTTAATTAAGTTTCACTTAACTTGAGAAGAAAAATAATTAACTTTCTCTCTTATTGATGCAGAATTGATGCTGTTGGGATTCATATCTTTACTCCTGACTGTGTTTCAAAGAAGAATTACAAAAATATGCATTCCTAAACACTTAACCAATCACTGGCTTCCCTGCAAGAAGCCAACTGAGGCAGGTGCAAAAGCCACCGCGCATTTTGAAGACTTCTCTTTGTTTATTACGCGAGGACGCCACCTTCTTGCAGCAGCTTCCGATAATGCAAGTTACTGTGATGCCAAGGTAACTTTTCACTTCTTAGAGGCTCTTAAACTGATAAAGAAGGAACACATTTTTTTTTGTTTAAATTTAGTAGGCTCGACCCTAATGTCGTTGTGATTGAATATGATCGATCAGGGGAAGGCACCTTTATTATCTCTTAAAGCAGTGCACCATCTTCATATCTTCATATTCGTGTTAGCTGTTGCTCATGTAGTTTTCTCTGCCTTTACAATTCTCTTTGGGGGATTGAAGGTACCTACTTATTTAAAGATTACTTCAAATGCGTCTTTCAACTTGAACGTTTTTACTAAAATTTTCGTACACAGATACGCCAATGGAGATACTGGGAAGATTCTATTCAGAAAAGAGAATATGATCCAGAAGAAGGTAATCAACTATGCACAACTTTAATGCTTCACTTTAATTTGTTATCTAATGTTTCATTTGGAATTTTTTTTGCATCAGCTTCCAAAACTAAGGTTACACATGTCCAAGAACATGCTTTCATCAGGTCGAGGTTTTCGGGTATTGGTAGGATTAATTTGTTCAGTTGGCTAGTAAGTACAAAATCCCTATCAAGGAATTAATTCACCTCCCAAGAAAATAAGTGATTTCAACATTTGAAGAACTTATAAGTTAAGATGAATTAGACTTCAAGAAAATTACTCGTAGGATTATGCTTGGTTACACATATTGTTGTGATCACATTTTCTCCCCTTTCTTTACTTTCAGAAATCATTCTTCAAGCAGTTCTACGGATCGGTCAATAAATCAGATTATACAACTCTGCGACTTGGTTTCGTGATGGTGAAGCACTCAATTCACTAATCGAAAGTGAAGTTTTAGTTTTGTTTCTGATCAATTTACATTTGGTGCAGACTCATTGTAGGGGAAATCCAAAGTTCAACTTTTATAAGTACATGACTCGTGCTCTCGAACGCGATTTTAAGAAAGTTGTTGGAATAAGGTAAGCTACACAATATTGAAAAAAAAAAATAAAAAATTCTACACTTCTAAAGCCAATTGCACTTGTTTTTCCACTTTTTTACAACTGAGAGTCTCTCCAACTTTAAATGTCAATGGCAGTTGGTATCTATGGGTTTTCGTGTTTGTTTTCTTGTTGCTGAATGTTTACGGTGAGACATTCTCGACTTTTTTATCTCAATTTTCTTTGGACTTGGTTTCTTATAAGTTGATAATTTATATTTTTTGTGCAGGTTGGCATGCATATTTTTGGATCTCATTCTTTCCCCTGATCGTAAGTAGCGCAATCATAACGGCATGACTAACAAGAGATTTAACATGAAGTTGGATGATCAAATTGGAATGAGAAAATTTCTTAACTCTTTGTCATATTAATTGTATGCAGCTTTTGCTTGCTGTGGGCACTAAACTTGAGCATATTATCACACAATTGGCTGAAGAAGTTGCTCAAAAACATTCAGCTGTTGCAGGGGACTTGATAGTTAGGCCTTCTGATGATCATTTCTGGTTCCAAAAACCGCGTCTCGTCCTTGTGTTGATTCATATAATTCTATTCCAGAATTCCTTTGAGATTGCTGTTTTCTTCTGGATGCTGGTAACCAAAAAAACCCATTAATTTGTCTTCCTTTCTTTTTCTTTTTCATTAATCAAAATGGGTGCAGGTTTTATTTGGTTTTGACTCATGCATCATGGGACAAGTTGGTTATATTGTTCCCAGACTTGTAATAGGGTATGTACATTGCACACAGACAAAAACACAGTAAATTTGGAGAAATCTTTAGCATAAAAACAGAGACATTAACAAATTTGAAGGCAATATGGTGCAGGGTTTTTGTGCAGTTTCTTTGCAGTTACAGTACCCTACCACTGTACGCAATAGTCGCGCAGGTAAAACATTTCCTTAATATTCTTCCACCAATTTGAGTCTGATGACAAAAGATTTCCTCTCATTACTTCCGGTGGTACTAATGAAGATGGGAAGTTCATTCAACATCGCCATATTCGATGATCATATAAAAGCGGGTTTGGTAGGATGGGCTCAAAAGGCTAAGAAGAATAAGGGACTGAGGAAAGTTTCTGCGGCTGGTGGTGGCAGTGTTGGTGACTCTAACCAGGTGGTGCGTTTAGATTCTCCTCTGGCCGTGAGATCAATTGAGATGGTAGAAAAGGAAGATGCCGAGTCTGCAATGTACCAAGGCAAAGCACCAGTAATCCAGCCTGATATGACTCTCCCATAATCAACGTTTTTAGGTTAAAATCACTGTTAGACCCTCCAAAATTTTATAGCAATCACCAGGGTTAATTTTTGTTGAATAGTGGAAACTTGTTTTTCTTTGAATTTTGGTCATTTAGGTAAAAATCTGTTTAATTTTTTATTTCTACCAGAATGTTCGACATGTAAAAGATTAATTAAGCATCAATATCGAAGTCTACCACTTTGACCATTTTGTTAAAGAAAACTAATAGATTTTAACTTGGTGACCAAACTGAAACCAAAGAAGAAAACAAGACTCAGTTATCATTTTCAATAATAGAGTTCAGTGAAACCTACCAATAGAGATGGCAAGACACTCCAGTCCCAACCCCAACTTGCTCCATTCGAGCCTCGATTTCACAGTTAATCGATATATCCAACCAGGTAGGGACGGGAATCATGGTGACTACCCTGACTCTTATTTTTATTTTGAACTTTCACCATTACGTTTTTAAATTGTATTTTAAAAATTTAATGAGTAAAGAAAAACGGAACGAGAAATGGAGATATTTTTATGCCCAACCTGTTGCCATCCCTATCGGCTAGCTACCGCTACTAAAGGCCGACTTATAGGAGATTTTGCCAACTTCTAGTAACAAGCAATTGCCCAACTTTGTCCTGTGAAATACCCGTCCTTGCATTAAATACTATTTTCAGAAAAATCACCTTAAAGGACCTGAACCCCCTCACGTTGCTACTGCAAGACCAGCTCGAGTACGAATAGAGTAACTGACTCGCAAAGGAAAACAACGGACACAGCGTATAGAAGATTTGATTAAGTTAACGTAAAATTCTTCGAATTATACAGTCATTGAGCATATATCAATCCAAGACTCTGAAACCTTCCATTAATAATCATCACCTCGGGATACCACTTCTTTGCAAGTTGGACGAAGTAGAATTGTATGCTCAAACTGCGATACATAGCTTCCCTTAATGTCACAGAGAGGAGGATAAGGCTGCCACAAATTAAACAAAACGTTCTGTCAAATCATTATTTAATTTGAAGACTCGTATTGAAATAGTCAATACATTCTGACAGTCCAAACATTGAATATAAAGTACATGTATACTGGCTTCAGCAAATTCAAGTGTGTAGAACAATGTAATGGCCAATAAAAAAACGCAAGTTCCAAGAATTTTCATCAAGTGATGTGGAGCACCACTTGAAAATGAGGGTGGCACAACATTGCATTTTCAGTAAATGAATAGTGCTTGGAGTGGATTCTCAAGCTTATCTTGGGTGATATAGGGTTTGGTTGAGTGCATCCCCAATAAGCTATAGCTTTTGGAAAAAATAGTTTCATCTCCCTACATCAATTGATATCAGAGACGGAGATTTTCTGTTCCATTCTCCAAGGAAAGGAGAATGATGTGGAGCATCAATAGAAAATGAGGGTGGGCCATTATTGAAAGGGAATCTTCGACATAAAGCCCAAACAAATAATGCTTGGGGTGAATTCTCGGGCCTGATCAATCTTGGGTGACATGGGGATTGAATGTGCATCTCTCAACAGCAATAGCTTTTGGGATAAATGATTGCATATCGTTAAGCCTCTACTTGATCTAAGCTTCTGTTGAGAAAGCCTCCACTCTTCTTTTGGGAAAAGTGGAAAAGTAGTTGCAACTCCCTACAAGTTGAGAAAGCTCATGACAGCTGAATTTATGCAAATAAAGAACGTAGGTTCAATCATAGATTATTGTTCCCTGGTCAGTCTCATAGCTGTCAAATTAATATGAAGTACTTCTGATTGCTGACATTTAGAAGCAATAAGCATCAAGCAACTGTTAATGTACATGTAAGCATTGTGTGGTAAAGAAACTTAACAAAGTCCAGATGGACTTGGTTCC
Source organism: Fraxinus anomala (assembly GCA_903798345.1). Lineage (NCBI taxonomy): Eukaryota > Viridiplantae > Streptophyta > Magnoliopsida > Lamiales > Oleaceae > Fraxinus > Fraxinus anomala. The sequence goes on from CAIGRN010038392.1 coordinate 6,898, forward strand.
TTGCGGAGTCACAGACTAAAACAGGAGGACACATACCTGGACGATACCAGCATCACACAAGTTCTTTAGCGCCATCAGATATTTAGTTTCTCCAAGGCGGTCAAGATAACGTCTGCAGAAAGCCAATGTAGAGAAATTCTTATTAATTGTTGCCAATAGTTGTTTTGCTCTAGGTAACCGCAGTGGAATGTGACCAGCATCAAAATTCTTCATATAATGGCTGCATTCAAGATCTTCTCTGACATATCCCTTCCCTGCACGCAACAAAAGGCAGGCAAAAAGGTTTGTACACAGTTCATCCACCCAAACCATGTCTATCAGATTCAACCGTATATATCCACCCTTTATGGAAAGAAGACGTTACCTGTGGATCCAAAAGTTTCGATTGCATAAAATTCACCCTCTTCCATTTTTGTTTGCTCTCCTCCTTTCACAATAGGAACAGATTTCCCAGCATGGATTTGATAACATCCAATGCTATGGCCATTTAAATTTCGGATACTTTTAACTGCCAGAACAGACAATTAGTTGAGCTTGACAGTTAATCGTATGAAGGCCATAAAGAGTTAAAAACGTTTCAAAATCCTATAACTGAGTATTTGCTATGTTATCAGGACCACAAAAGATAAGGGAAGTATCACATATTTTTGTTTTTCAGTCAGCAATTAATCTTTTTTCCTACATATGGTTATCAGTTTGTTTCTTACAAGCTTTGAAAGTATAATAACCAAGATGACCTCCAATTTTGGCACAGTAAACATTTAATGATCTCCAAATATCTAAATATAGAACTTAATCTAGCTTTAATTGTCTGACAAATTCAACAGATGAACACCATCTGCCACAAAAAAGCTTATGAAAGATCGTTCTGAAATCCTAATGATCTGACATTTTAGTAAGCAGAAATTTTTTTTTTCATAGTTGATAACAGAGACAAAAGAATAGGGTGCACACATACATATCACATGCAATAAAATCAAGTTGAACAACTATGACACCATTCATCGATAACATCCCCCCTTTTGGAGAGAGGGGAGAGGGGGGGGAGGGGATTGCATCCCATACAAGCTACATAAATTTAGCCAAGGGCTATACCTTGGAACACCTTTCCATTGATTTCAACCTCATATGACTCCATGACCTCTTGAATTGCAGACCCAACGTCACCTAGGCGCACATCAATCCCAGCTTCCTGTTTCAAAACAAAATTTCATCAATTGCTCCTACTTTTTCACCAGAAGTGTAAGCCAGATAATTTCACACTTGGTCAGAATTTCGGTTCTTATAAGTCGTGCATTTGAATAAAGTTAGTAACCCACCTTGATTCCTGTATTGGTAGCTTCACGTGAGGCCTCGAGCAGTGGATTAAACATGGGATTGAATGCCACAGTAAATGCACAATCCACTATATGCCCTGTAAATGAAGTTTAGCAAAAAATTAAGACAATCTCACAATCGAAACAAGAAAAAAAAATACAGTCTCATAAAAGGCTTCCAAAAAATTTGAGAATGTAAGTAAATGAGTAGCGATATTACCATCAATATGAGTTCCAAAGTCCAGTTTCATCACATCGTCATACTGAAGGACGGTTTTATCCCCAGAATTCGGGGTCCAATGGGCAGCAACCCTGCAATAAAGAACAGGCAGGAAGCAGGCAGATTAGCAGCATTTCAAAGGGAGTAAAGAATGGAATTGAAAAAAATCTCAAAACATCAAAAATCAAAATAGCATGCATAGGTTTCTAATCTAGTTGTCCAAAATTTCCAAAATTAAGTGAGCGGGCCATGCAGCAATTAAGAAATACCAGTTCAAGGAGCAGCCTGTAGGAAATGCAATACCAGCCTGTAGACCATTCTCTGCTATTAATTTACGAACTGTATTCTCCAAGGTCTCACACAGGTCAGTCATCAACATTCCAGGCTTCAAAATTTGCTTGATGTACTTCCGTACCTGACAAAGACAAATAATTTAGAAAACCACAACGCCAGACCAGAATGAATTTCTCAAACAAGCATACTATATGCCAATGTACACACAAGCATACTCGAGGATGTAATGCTAAACGACAACCTGACGGTGGACCTCTGCTGCTTGACGAACAGAATTATAGATTGGTTTTTCCAGTCGTTCCAATTCCCTCTTCTCCTCAGATGAAGTCCTCCACAAGTTACTACGTTGAACCGTATTTGATAAAATAACCATTTAGATTTCCAGAAATACTAGACAAGAAGAGATCATACGGACCATAAACTAAGAAATCTTATGAATACAAAATAAAATATGAGATGTAATTGGACTCAAATGACATATGACACCATATCGAACTGAAAAGACTAGAATTCCAACAAAATTGGAGGCTTCCAAAACATATATATAAAGCCTTTCATGTATATTACCACCAAGAAACAGCATAAACAAAGAGACACCACATCTAAATTTATCAAACTGGGGTCTCCTATATCCCAGTCTTGCTGAAGCAACTATGAGAAAAGTGGAGACTGGGAACCTTATTCACAGTTCCTCCTACTTGACCAATCTAAAAGACCTTCTCTGAATGACCGGAACTTTGAAAACTAGTTGCTACGAGAGCAAAAGCTCCCTGTATTCATTGTCCAGATCCTGTTTCGCTCCATACAAAATATCCCAGCTGAACACAGCTGTTTTATCTCCTTGAAATCCGCACCCTCAATGCCTCCATCTAAAAAGAATATTAATGCTATCTGTATTTGAAACAGGAAATAAAAGTCCCCACTAATTTATCTTCAATGCATTTCATCTTTCACTCACTTCAGGCAACCTACCTAAGACTAGCACCAAAGTAAATACTCTATGTACTTTAGGCAACCTACCTAAGACTAGCACCCAAGTAAATACACTGTGTACTTCTTTCAGAAAATAATCAATGTATCATATCCCCATTCAACTTTGTCACGTGACAAGAAAAGGTTAAATAAACGTACTCATCTGCATATTGTTGAATTTCACCCACTGGAAACTCGCCAGATGGGAAAAGTTCAATCACGGGAATAGATGGAGGATCAGTTTGCTGAGGCAGTTCATTTTTCTTCCTGCAGATTGCAAGTTAATTTCAAAGTCTCGAATAAAGAGAAGGATAAGGAAAATATGTGAAAGAGTATGTCTCACTTGCTTTTACTTTTCTTCTTCTTCTTCTTTTTTGCAGCTTCTGAATATTCCAGATGCATGCAATAAATGAGTCAGAGAAAAAAAGAGCAAAAACTGAAAAAACTGATATCGAGACCAAGTAAATCCATTTTAATAGTAAATTACTGAAATTCGTAATAATTCTTGAACATCTCAAAACATTAAGCCAAAATAAAAATAAACACCATCATGGATGCAAACTTGAACAGCATATACCAATAATCACAAACTAAAAGAAATTACACAAAATTAATGTGAATGCAAACACCACCATCAAAAGCTACAGTGTTACAAGCAAATGCCAGATTCTGGATGGTCTCATTGTCGGGCTTTCTGCAACATGATCAATGCCATCTTCTTCTCGGCATTTGTTAAACGAGATTCAACACAACAAAATGAGAATATTTATAATGCCAACTACACTACAAGCAAAAGGAAAATAAAGAAGCTATAGAAAAAGGGAAATTAGAAGAAGGCTTCACCAACATAGAACCGACTGATATTAAGATTACTGCTTCAGCACAGTTAAGCCATTTTTCATAGCACTTCATCACGAGAATCACTCTCAAATCAGGAACAATAACCCAGAATACAACAGTCCAAATCCACTATAGTCCATGAAGGGGAAAGTTAACATGGAGCAGTAGACAGTTTCCTTGTGTGCCTTCACTTTGACATTCACTGCCATTTAGACTCTCTAAAAGAGACATATTTGAGTTCCGCAGAAAATCTTCTCTAAATCATAAATATAATAGAACAATGAGTCATATAATTGCTGCTACAACCACAATCACCATCACACAAATAAAACATGAATCGACCAAACAAGGCTTGAACACTAGATCCCTCTGCATGGGGAAACTACTGTTGACTACATATATGGAGAAAAAAGGGTCTTACAGAACAGAGAAGTAGTAGTCCAATGACATGCCAAAACAACATGTGTTACATCTTTGTGGATATAAACTGCATATACAGCTCCAATAGTTACTGGGTAGAATATTTATCTAAAAAACGTCTATTGTAATGCTCAACTATTATGTGTACACGTGTAATGCAATATCCACCTTGGAAACTCCTCCGAAGTGCATATTCTAGTTCTTCAAACAGGGATTTCTACCAGAAAAAACATAAGTTTATTCCCATATCACTTGTGCAAACAAGAGAAAACTTCAATTATTTTAACAAGGTATGACAAATCAATTTACTCTATGTGCAACCTTCATGCCACTAAAGAAAAGGGAAACCATCGCCCTTGCAACTTAATGAATCATATATTTCCATAGCAAGAATGCTAAATTGTTGATTATAACCTCTTTCAAACAGGAGATTGTGAATCAATAGCTCTAAGTTTGGTCTCAGAGGGATAATACTGGTCCTTTAGAAAGGAAGGGTTTTCTTTTTTTGCCAAACTTTCAGCTCAAACAAAGTTTGTCTTGTGTTTCCGAAACAGATGGTAACCAAAGAAAGCCTACGAAAAAAGGTCAAGTTTTATAAAGCACAAGCCTTTTTGCATTCATATCTCAATCCTTCAACCTTCATACAGCAGGTGCGTGTCGAATCAAGAAATTCAACATGTGATGTCAATTATTTAGCCAATTTAATTAATTTATACTGGGAGTAACATTGTAGGATAAAAATTTGCATAGCAAATACAATGAAAATGAACTTTCGGGTAGAGAAATTACATGCATTGAGTCGATTCACTTTTATTGTTTAGTTGCCAGCGTATTTTCAAACCATGTGGCTCCTAAATGAAGCAGAACGCATCAATTAGAATCTTTGATAAAGAATCAAGTTCAGTTAATACATTGAAATTTTGCATAATTTGGATTGATGACTATTTTATCAGTAATCGGTCTTATACAATAATATATATTTTCCTTAATTTGGCCTTCTTAATTAATCATTGTCCTTTCCAAGTCCCTGTAGGCCCTTTAATTTTTACATTATATTTACCTCATTTAGTCTGCCTAAGATCCTACACCAAATCAATTAACTTATGAAACAAATAAAAGATCTTATTTTTCTTAACATATTTCCAAGTCCCTGTAGGCCCTTTAATTTTTACATTATATTTACCTCATTTAGTCTGCATAAGATCCTACACCAAATCAATTAACTTACGAAACAAATAAAAGATCTTATTTTTCTTAACTAATATGTTAAGATGCACATAAGCTTAACCGTGCACAAAAAGCCCATGAGCGTGATCCCATTTTTCATCAAAATCCTCGACAAACTCAAAAGGCAGTATTGAAAAATGAAGCATGTATCAAAACATTACCTTGTGGCTCATCCACAGTTAGGTCATCAATTTTATCCTCAACTTCTTCTTGCACTGCCTTCCCGTTCGCTTCGCTAATGCCATTCGATTGCTCTGACTTTCGGTCCTCCAGCGGGATTTGCTCAGTCAATCCTTCGGTCGCCATTTCTACAACCACTGTATTAAGCAAAATTATTACTATTCGTGTACACATGATTAAACTAATCTACCCCCAATAAAAATTCACGAAACAAATTACAAAAAACATGAAATTAGGGCTGAATCAAATTTTGAAATTTTCAAAAAACCTGAAAAGAATAGCACAAAACGGCGAAGAAAAAATTTATTTATGGAAACATTCCTACCTTAAAAGGCAATTGTTCGATTCTATTGAAATGGGAATAGGTGTCGGCAGTGGAAAATTTTGGGGCTGCTTTGATTGTTGCAAGGGAGGGTGGGAGATGAGTATTTATAATAATATTAATAATAATATCGATACACAAACGAGAAAACAGTATCAATTGGATTTGGACCGGGTCATTCCGGGCCCCTTGATGTGTAGTTATAGACTAACAGTGATTGAAAATTGGTTAATTTTGAATAATTACGTTAATGATTAGTAAAGTTATTTTTCAAAAAATAATAGTAACTTAAGTTTAACTATTACAATAATAAACACTTGGTAAATAAGTTTTTAACTATCACAACAGTAAATGCTTTGTAAAAACATTAATATTAAATCCTACGTGACACCGCTAAAAATATATGTGCCACCAAATAACGTTACTTAAAACACTACGTCAACAAAAGTCATTATATATATATTAAAAAAAAGTGGTTTATTATACGTTTCAAGCCTATAAGTATGATCAAAACTAAAATTGCATTGAGTTTTCTCAACTGAATGTGTTTCATCCTCAATTTTCAACTCTCCAAATTTGCTAACTTGACGTATTAAATAACGGCACTTGATGACATGTTGAAACTTAATGGTACCATGTAAGATTTATAACTCGATTGATC
>CAIGRN010038401.1:0-10011 GCA_903798345.1 Fraxinus anomala
GTGTTGAAAATACACTTATCACTACACCCTGCTCCTTGTCATTGTATACCTGAAGGAGACGAGCATATATATTACTCAACGAAGGTAGTACTTCACTGGTAAGTAACTGAGTACGAGCCACCTCATATTCAGGACCCAAACCTGCAAGAAAACACTGGACCGCAATTTGTTCTTGTTCACGCATTGTCTTCACATCACTAGAAATAGGAAACATGGCCCGCTTTTCTTCAAATGCCTATTTTACTTCAGCATAATATTGAAACAAATTTCACCCTTTTGCTTGGCTCGATAAATCTTTAACATCAGTTTATGAACATGCGATACATCCTGTTTACTTGTATATAAAAATTCTAGATAATCCCACAATTCCATTACAGTATCACAATGATTAATGACATCGTCAACTGTCGAGTCAAGGGTATTTTGAATCTAATTAAAGAGTTTATCATCTTCCATTAGCCATTTCTTTCGAATCCTAAGATTATGATCAAATTGTGGAGGTGGGTCATCGGTCAAGTGATCTCCCAAATCTACACACGACACATATCTGCGAACAATTCTCTTCCATTGAGCATAATTCCTATTACATGTTAACTTTCTATCTGTGATTTTTGAGGAAGGTGTTACTGTGATTTCATTCACCATTTTCTTGTCACTTTCATCCATAATTAACAAAGAACCAGAAAAGACACAAAATAAAGCAGTCCAAAGAAACACCAAGGCAACCCAATAATAATTGAAGTCCAAGCCCAAACAAAATAGGTCAACCAAAAAAAAAAAAAATTAAAAACTTACCTACTGGATTTAAGGCCCAAATGGATGAAAGCCCAAACCAATTGACCCACTGGAATAAGGCCCAAGTTGACAAACTTCCAGATCGATAGCCAAACTCAATTAGTTGCTCCAATTGAATGACCCACCGGAGGAGAAAACCAACACGATGGAGCTAAATAGCCTCCCACACGGACTCTTCTCACCGACCTCCACACACTCCAGCAGCGAGAGGTGCCGACGGTCACACCGAAGCAGACCAAACTACTCGAACCAGAAAGAACCCAAGCTAGGATCACACAGCGGCCCTAGACACTCGTTGCAGAGTAGCTTCCACCACCATCGAAGCCTCTTCTGATCTTTACCCGCCACTAAGTGACCCAGGTATGTGTCAGTTTATATCAAAGAGTACCGACCCAAACCTTTGACAATCCCAAATTTTTTTTTTTTAAGAAATTCAAACCCTAATTTAGAGAATTAGGTTTTGATACCATGTTGATTGATTTGGGAAAACCTCAAATCTCTCATTCCTTCATATATATATATATAGAGAGAGAGAGAGAGAGAGAATATTTCTCAAAAGGAAATATTCTTATCTAACAAGGAGATAAATCTAGACTTATACACCTAGCACATATATTAACGCGCACAGTTCATAACATTCTCCAAGATGCTCTTTAAAATACAGAGTTGTTCATGATGCTCTAAGCCTTTACAATTGCAAGAACTTGCTAGCCATTACAACTTTGAAGGCATGCTTGTTGGGTGTGCAGATCAAGCACTTTCTGATACCACTTTAAGCCTTTCCATCGGAAATCTCTTGCTGCTTGTTCAGTTTGCCACGCTTCTCAGAGTCTTAAACAACACAAAAGAGTATGAATTTATGCCAGGAAGCAATGACATGATCGAAGTTATGCTTTGTAAATTCAAACCTATTCCTATCCAACCATTTTATCTTTTAACATTTCTCTGTGTCACTGGATCTCAAAAGGAAGTCGTCATAGGGTTGGGTCCGAATGGAACAGCTAAATAAGTTATAGGATCTTGCAACCTAGAACCTGCAGTAGACACGGAATTAAGATGCACTGATGATATATATGAATACAAATGCAGAGCTATTTTAAAACTTTAAGCAACTTTTAAATCTCGTTTAAGTACCATACATTCTTTTCTTAAAACAACTATCTTCATCAAGTAGGAAAAGAATAGTATCCTCAGCAAACTGAAGATGTGGTATTAAAACATATGATCTCTTATACTACACCTCTTAACAACACATTCTTGCCCACTACGAAGCATCTTACTGAAACATTAATCAACAAAGTGAACAGTAATTGTGAACGAGGATCACCTTATATGAGATACGCAAATATTATGATTTAAAACACGAAACCATCTTAACAATTCCACATGTTTGTCCTCGGTGAAGCATCCTACTCTGTTGAAAAATCTGACAGGAAAAGCCTGGAATTCTTGAACTTGAAGATGCGTAATGACGTTTCTTCTTTTGAAAAGGGTATTTTGCCCTAACCAATTCTACATTCCGTTAGGTCGAATCCGAAGGTCCACTAGTAATTCATGCATATTTCATTGAATACATAAAAGTATAAGGAAATAAACTTAAGTATCTTATTTCATTATTGAAAGGTTGAAAAGAAAATAAATTCTTGTGCGTGAAAATCCTCTTTTCTTTTCTTCCTATAGTTTTTCTTTTTCTGCCCTTTTGGTTTCAAAAAGTAGATTTTGTATTGTACTCCTTATGGATTCCTATTCAAACATCACACTTGGAAGGCTAAGAAAGAAAGTATTTTACTTAATAGAATTAGGATTATAGTAAATTATTGGTTTCTAATAAACCTAAACATTCCACGCGTAATCTGCTCTGGAAAAAAGGATTAAATTAGGTAATCAATATCCTCAATTCCTCAAAATTTTATTTAACTTTGTTTTCCTTTAATTGGATCTAACTTGTTTGATCTTATCCAAATTAGCTCTTTTGGATCAAAGCCTTCTAATTCATTATAAGCTACAAAATGAGCTCAACATTGATATATTAATTATCCCTCTATCAATATGTGGCTCAAAATAATATTGAGTGGGTATTTGGTGGGGATTAAAATTAGATTTTTAGTAGATTGTGATAGAATTTTTTGAAATATGTGATTGAAAAACTGTGGGATCCATGAAAGATGTGGTTAATATTAATTGTTTGACTTTGATTTAGATTCAAATTTATTTTAATTTTTTTCCAAAATATATTAGGTGCCCTTTGAAAAATTATTTTGGAGCCTAAGCCCGACCATTAGAGACTATGAATATAGAGGGTGTTTGGTGGGGATTAAAATTAGATTTTTAGTAGATTGTGATAGAATTTTTTGAAATATGTGATTGAAAAACTGTGGGATCCATGAAAGATGTGGTTAATATTAATTGTTTGACTTTGATTTAGATTAAAATCTAATTTTAATCCGAAACAAACAGGGCCTGAATTTCATATTTATTTCACTTTAGTTCTTCAACTTTTCAAAATTATTAAAAGGCATCTAGGTCGAAATCGTTATCACCGAACAATTTTATTGTATAAATTTTTGGGGCATTACAATCTCCCCTTCTTAAAATAAATTTCGCTTGCAAAATTAATTTAACTAGTTGAAGAGTTTTGGGTACTTGGCCTTGACATCTTCTTCTCTTCCAAGTAGACTCTTCAACAATTAAATGGATATAACAAGGGACAACCCTCTTGATATACCATTTTATAAGCATCATGCGGCCTCAATAGAGAGAAGTGGCTTACTCAGTGAGAGATGAAGATTATGAGCTATATTTGCCTGAAGATTGTGACAGGATTGATTTTAGGGGATACTGTGAGGATGTTATAGCCTTATGGAACCACAAACAGCAAGGGCCTAAGCCTGAATCATACCCAGAGGAAGAGCTCGAATCAAAGCTTGTGGAGGATCTTAAGCCACAGGTCTCATTGATTTGATTACGAATTCTGAGCTCGAGTCATGTATTACTTCAGATGATGACTCTACTGAAGAAGATATTAAGGTCAGTACCCAAAATTCTCCAACTAGCTAAGGTAATTTCGAGGACGAAATTCATTGAGATATTGCAACGCCTCAAAATTTTGTAGAATAAAATTAGTAAGTGATAAGAATTGACTTAGATGCCTTTTTAAAATTTTAAAAAGTTGAGAAACTAAAGTGATATCAGTATTCAATCCAATATTATTTGAGTCATAATTAATTATTGATAGAATAATAATTAATGTATCAATATTAGGCTCATTTTGTAGCTTGTAATTAATACTAAGTCTTCGATCTAAGAGAATTTTGATTTGGATAAGACCACGTTAAGTTAAATTCGGTTAAAAGAATAAAAGGTTAAATAGAGTTTGAAGGAATTTGAAATATTGTTCAAGTAAAACCTTTACCTCCTTTTAGCCATTGCCACAAGAAAATATATATACACACACAATAGAGAGACATTGAGGCAAAAAGAGGGAAAATGTATTGAATAAAAGGGATTTCCAAGCACAAGAATTTATTTTCTTTGCAACATTTCAATAAAAAGGTAAGATACTTGACGTGCTAGTGACTTATTTCCTTATGGTTTTATTTATTCAATTAAATATGCATAAATTGTGAGTGGACCTTCGGGTTTGACCTAACGAAATGTGAACTCTTTGAGTTCTTTATAACGAAATGTAAAATCTTTCGGAAATTCAAAATGACTACTTATCACTCTCTTGAGCACCGACATACTCCAAATGAAATATGGTATGAAGTATCTATTTTATTGTTTTATATAATTGTGTATGAAAATTGTACGCATTTTACCTGGTATTTTTAAATACCCACTCTTATAATAATTTGCAGGTTGGTTCTGGTCAATTGAAATTGTGGCAGGATAGTGATGCAGGTTGTCAAGATAATTTGAAAAAATATAAGCATTAAGTTTTTCTATTTTCCAATTTATTAAATAGTTTTAATTGTGTTCAATGACATGTTTATTTAGCCCTTGTTTCGTCTTCATTATTTCCAAAATATATTTTAGCCATTTTTGGAGCCATATTATTTTTTTCATTCTCATTCTTCTACTAATTTTCAACTACACATTCTTTAATAAAATAATATTATCTATCACATCAATAACTTTCCTTCTTTAAAAAAAAAGGCATTCTTGGAGCAAAAATTTGCACCAAACAGGGGCTTAATCTCTTTTATTTTCAGCCACACATTATTCAATAAAATAATATTACACGCAAATTCAAATTTTTTTTCTTATTTAACTACACATTTTCTATCAAAATACTATTCCAAAATGCATTTTAATAGAAAAATTGAGCTCAAACAAGCCCTTAATAGTTAATTGATTATGTTCCTTTCGAAGAGATACAATTTTCAAGTTTTAGGATTATGGATACTATTTATTTTTTTAAAATAAGGATTAATTTTTATTTTATCCGCATTTGACGTGAAGAAAATCGAATTAATTTAGTAATACTCTAGGGTTTATGAAAGTTGGGGTGTTACAGTTATTAAGGGCAGTGGTGGGATACCTTTGCTGTTTGCACCGTCCTGGACTAGGTGAATAGGATTTTTCATCATATCTCCTCAATACCCCCATTGCTTGGCATGATATCCATCTGTTTAGGTCAGGGTGAAGCAGGCAGGGCCTCAGCTAAGTCATCTCTATTGCTTTCCCTAATTTCTACCATGAATATAGAACTCAAGGTTTCTTGTGAAGGGTTCCAAAGCTGGAATCAAACAGATTTTATAGCAGCATTATGCGATCTTTACGAGTTTTCATCAATAACTAAATCATTATGATCATATGTTACATCTATATTTTACTCCCATAGTAGCTAGTTTCTATTCAAATGTATCAATGATTGGGTGCTAAATGTTTGTTAATTCTTTTAGTGAAGTCTAAGCCAGGAGAAGCTGAACTCAGTCCCGCTGCAGATGCCTTTACTCAGTTCAAGCATCTGCTTCTGCCAGTTACAGATGGCAACCCTTTCCTCTCAGAGGGTACAAAGCAGGTTTTCTCCTCTTCTCCTTTTACATTTTTGTTTCCTTGATCATTTGTCCTATTGTGTGGGCAATTTAAGTCTTTGAGCATTGTGCGAGCACAATGTCTTCCTTAATCAGATACTAAGAAATAGAATTTCTTTCTTCTGTTAACATTAAATCTTGCTCATATTGTCAGTTCCAATGCCTTCTTGGGTATGTTTCTGGTTTTCTTGCTGATGTACAATAGCCTTTGCTGAGCGTTAAGTGACTGGTTCATGGCTTCATGTTATTGCATTGTCAGTTGGTAATGGGCTGTTCAGCTAACCTATGAATTTGACCTAGAAATTGGAACACTAACAGCGTTACTTGCCACTTCAAGTCTTTCCAAGAGAAATAGTAAATGTCAGTGATGTTTTCTCTGAAGCATGCATATAGTGTGGGAAAATGATTCTGTTATTTCCTAGACTGACGTTGATGTTGAATTAACCTCACTTCTAAAATCATTAAATTTGTTTCCGTGATACTCTACATTATAAATAGATTTCATTGGATCTAAATCTAGATGAAAGAGTAATTGTTATTTAAACTATAACTATATGCTACAGACCAGAAACCATTGCCTTCCTATCAGCTATGTGCAAACTTAATTTATAAATCCTTCCTTTATGCTGTACTTATTTAATCTTATTAATAATTGTTTGATAGGCCATGGCAACTACTGCTGCTTTGGCGAAGAAATATGAAGCTGACATAACAGTTTTGGGTATTCTTTTTAATCTCTGTCATAGTTGTTATATGCAATATACTGTCAAAAACTAAGCATTGATGATAACCATATTAGACTTTTTTAACATAAAACATCCATTAATATAGATTCTTATGTTCTTTACAGTTATCAATGAAAAGGAAAAGGAATCATTACCAGAGCATGATACTCAACTAGCTAGCATCCGGTGGCATTTATCTGAAGGTTAGTTTGTGAAAACATTTGTTTACTTTATATATAACGAGGTACAAGCGACGTGTTAGGATTAAGCCATATTCTCAATCTCAACATGGCGAAAAAATGAAAAAACAGAAACGCTCACGCAAATGACATAAATAGTTCTTTATGCTCAATATGAAAGTTATCTCCCCTTGCCATTACAATTTTTTCACTATAATGAAGATGAAACACTTCTGTCTTTCCACAATCATGTTTTTATCTATAAAGTAGCAATATACCGTTACTAGGTAGATCTTGCGGTCAAGGGGATAAGTGAAAATTATGATGAGGCTTCACATATTTCGACAGGACATAGCATTAAGCCAGTAAAACATAGAAAAGTATCATGAAATTGCATTGTGATCATGAATAAACTGATTAAATTAATTATTTCATCTCAACTCACCAAAATGCATCGATAATGTGGTAGGTGGTTACCAAGATTTCAAAGTTTTAGAGAGACTTGGGGAAGGAGGAAAGAAACCAACAGCTATTATTGGAGAGGTTGCTGATGATATGAGTTTAGATTTGGTTGTTATGAGTATGGAAGCCATTCATTCCAAGCATGTGGATGCAAACTTACTGGCTGAGTTCATTCCCTGCCCTGTGTTGCTTTTGCCCCTGTGAACCTTGATTTTACTCTTAGATCTTATGGGATGGTGACCAAATATTTTGTTATTTTGCTCTTTTAAAAACTTGAAAAGTTGTGATCTTGGTTGAATAGGATGATATCAACTTTCTATTAGTTCGATGCCTCTCGATTAGTATTTTGTCAACATTGTGTGTTATGAGTTTAGATTTGGTTGTTATGAGTATGGAAGCCATTCATTCCAAGCATGTGGATGCAAACTTAGTGGCTGAGTTTATTCCCTGCCCTGTATTGCTTTTGCCCCTGTGAACCTTGAATTTTACTCTTAGATCTTATGGGATGGTGACCAAATATTTGTTATTTTGCTCTTTTAAAAACTTGAAAAGTTGTGATCTTGGTTGAATAGGATGATATCAACTTTCTGTTAGTTCGATGCCTCTCGATTAGTATTTTGTCGACATTGTGTGTTATGATTCGACTATTCGAAATAATAATCTTAAGTTTCATGATCGTACAAAATGTCAAAAGTTGTATACTTGATCGTTCAAGTATAGTGACAATTTGTGACGTGATCAAAACTATATTGTTCGCAATCGGCACATAAAGTTGAATGTTTTATGTTAATAAAATTGTATTGTTCCTATTAAGATTTGTCCAGTTCTTGGAAATAAGAACAATGATGTGTTTGGTGCATATTGAATAAGATCATATAGGTGACTCAGTTGTGATATCAACTTTCTGTTAGTTCGATGCCTCTCGATTAGTATTTTGTCGACATTGTGTGTTATGATTCGACTATTCGAAATAATAATCTTAAGTTTCATGATCGTACAAAATGTCAAAAGTTGTATACTTGATCGTTCAAGTATAGTGACAATTTGTGACGTGATCAAAACTATATTGTTCGCAATCGGCATATAAAGTTGAATGTTTTATGTTAATAATAAAATTGTATTGTTCCTATTGAGATTTGTCCAGTTCTTGGAAATAAGAACAATGATGTGTTTGGTGCATATTGAATAAGATCATATAGGTGACTCAGTTGTGATTGCTAAAAATGAGATTCTACTCGATCATTGAACGAGCCACCTAATTTCTGAGCGAGTAATATACATTTGATTGCTAGTTTAATTTCTTTGAGGTACCAATGAGTCAAGTCTTAGCCTATGTTTGAGTCTCATTTTTGTAAAAAAAAAAATTGTTTTGGAATAGTGATTTTATATGATTAAAAAAATAAAGAAAAAATTTTTGATTTACGTGTAAAATTATTTTATGGGAGATTGTGTGGAAAAAAATGGAGGTCAAACATAGGCTTAATTGGAAGATCAATTTCGATACTATGAGAATCGGGGCAAAACATTTAAAGTTCATGTACTTGTAATAGAGGAATTCGTTAATCTGTAAGACAATTGTCACTTTGATGCATTCTCCATAAACATTTGAACTTGAGCTCAGTAGTTCGATCATTCATTGGAATCTATATTGTGATTTGCTTACAACAGATTTGCCTTAAGAAAATGGGACTCGGAGGGTTATATTGATTTGGTTGCTTCATCGTTTTATTTAATAGGAAATACGAACTTTCTAGTAAAATATCTTTTTCTTAATTGTTGCATGCTGTCTGTTGAGTCCTACAAATGAAATTTTTAAGAAAAATTTTGAGTAGAAGTTGCAAATTAATACAGTTAGGTTAAAGAAACAGATTGAACAAGTCCTATTATTCCAACTTAAAAAACAAAACTAGTGAATAGCAAATATCCATGAAAAAATTGAATTACGAAGGGGATAGGACACAATTCTTGAAGTACGAGCACGATTTAGTGAATTATTACACGCAATAGAGGTAAAGTTAACTATGAAAATTTACACCTTAATTACGCCCATGGGCACTTAACACTTACACTTGTATTGCTAAGATTGTTAAATTTATTTAATCAAATTAATCGTGTAATGTAATAATAGCGAGACCAAAAGTATCTGTTAATGCACTTCAAATTTAACTAATATTTGTGATTTGAATAGTGATAGTAAAATGATTAGAAACATTGGATCACATTGCCAATAACTGGTTTAAAAATTCGGGGTATGTTTTAGAAAGACCTCTTTCGCACTAAAAAATCTAAATTACCTTTTCTTACATTGAGAAAATGTCTTAAATATCCTAAATTGAAATGACATTGTTATCATTTTTCCGAGAAGACGACATTATGGTCAAATCGATTTTAAATGTAAACATTTTTAGTATGATTGATGCATTTATTTGTGACAATCTATTGTTTATTAGAATTATTATTCTGGTATATTAAATTAGTAGAATCCCTAAATTTAAGTTTTACTAACTTGTTAAATCACAAAAAATTATAATTGTGAAATACAAGTTACACATAATTGAATCTTAAATTATCCATGATAGTAAATAATAATGAGATAAAGATATCATTATTACTGTTTCGCGCGGATAGTCGCTAACAATTAAAATGGTTCATACGATTGTGTAAGGAACAAACCTCTTGAGACAAAGTCCCAAAAAGGGGTGTCTTCTTTGGCAAAGATTTACAATTCAGAAATGAAACAGAACGCCTCCAAGGGGCGCAAGCACACGAGTACTGAAAGAAGGATTTTAAAGTTAAATTAAGAAATTGAAATTA